>OZ020514.1:31054064-31236106 GCA_963971425.1 Bryoerythrophyllum caledonicum | reverse complement strand
AGTACGCAGACATTTTTTGCTTCGCCCTCTTTGACGGTGCCTTCGGTGCATCGGAAGGATTTCGGCTCGACTCCGCAACGCTAGTAGGTGGAAGCTCATAAGCATCTGGAGCATCTAAATCAACATACGCTGGCCGCTTTCTAGTATTACGATCAGTGGCCATTGCAATAATCACAACCCTACACAAACTAAAATTTTATAAAAAAATTCGAAACCTCCCCCGGACCCAATGTGTGGTGGCCCCTTTCTTAGTTCCTAGCAAAGTACGAATAGTACTAGGACAAGGAGCCACTTGAGAGGTATTAGAATGTGATTGGTATTAGAATCTGTTCCATTTATAGTGAAATTGAAAACCCTGGCCTCGCATGCGCGTCTGCATGCGCCTGACCAAGACGCCACGCGCCCGGCCCTCCAGCGAACGTGCCCGGCCCTCCAGCGAACGCGCCCGGCCCTCCAGCGAACGCGCCCGGCCCTCCAGTGAACGCGCCCGGCCCTCCAGCGAACGCGCCCGACCCTCCGGAGAATGCGCCCAGCCCTCCAGAGAACGCGCCCGGCCCTTCAGAGAACGCGCCCGGCCCTCCAGCGAACGCGCCCGGCCTTCCAGAGAACGCGTCCGGCCCTCCAGCGAACGCGCCCGGCCCTCCAGAGAACGCGCCCGGCCCTGCAGCGTACGCACTCGGCCCTCTAGCGTACGCGCCCGGCCCTCCAGCGTACACGCCCGGCCCGTAACCGAATAGAGCTTGTTCCCCCACGAATAGAGCCTGTTCCACTACGAATAGAGCCACTTCCCGCGCGAATAGAGCCTGTTCCCGCCTGGATAAAGCCCGTTCCCGCACGCGCCCTGTCCATTCCCGTTCGCGCCCGGCCTATTCCCGCACGCGCTCGGCCCCAATGTCCACGCGCCCGACCGTAGATCCTACGCGCGAGGCCCCAAACTCTAGGCCCGAGACCCCGAAACGTACGCGCGAGATCCCAACATACGCGTCCGGTCCCCATACGGCATGCGCGCGTTCCCCATGCCGCGTGCGCGCCCGACCTACTAGTATAAATGGTCGCACGCGCCCAGCCATCTCACAAACTCCAATTGGAAATCGTGGCCTTCAACTATCTTTTTAAGGTGGCTGATTGCGTGATCTTTGATTAAGGCTCCCAATTTGCACACATCCATACGACGTATTGCATCACCGCATCGATCACCGTTCTAATTTATTAACATCGCTACCTTGGATTATTTTGAAATCCAAGGTGGTAATTTTCGTTAATTTTTTTTTCGATAGCGCTTAATGTAGTTAACGAACATTTTGGTAGATTTTTTTACAGTGTTCGGCTATGGAGAGTGAGAGTGAGCCGGATGCCCAACAACAGCCACCAATGTCGACCGCGCAGAGGAAGAGGGAGAAAGACAGAGATAGGGCGAGGCACGGGAAGCTCCAGAAGAAGCGGATGCACGTGTTCAACAATCTAGCGAAGATTGCATTCGTGGGTTGGCAAGATGAGCCATCGCAACGGTCGTCTCTCACTTGCGAGGATTACATCGAGTGGTGCCATCTCTCGAAGATGTTTCCTCTACATCGCCATTCAATAAATCGTCGCGCAAACAAGGCGAATTTGAAGTATTGCATCAATGAGGCGTTTCGAGCTCGTGCCCTCCTAGTGCACCAACACTTATACGAGCTCCAATTCATGCCCCGCAATGATTGTCCCCTCTATCTCGCTCGCATGGTATATGCCGAGGTCATTCTCAATAAGCAAGTGGATTGGAAGACTGTGCAGAAAACTCCAAAAATGCCGAGGGTGTGGATGCATGCCGATGTGCCTAGGGACCAACATCCTATGTTTCATTTTACGGCACTATGGCCACAGAAAACGGATGGCCCAGAAGAAGTAGCTCCAGTAGAGTCAGATTCATCACCTGATTCAGACTTAGATGGACGTGTAGGTCGGCGTTCATCGACTTCTCTAGTGGCGCGTGTGTCACGAAAAAAGCGGCAACGAGTGAAGCTCCATCAAGCAGGACGTCTATTGGTTCAAGAAGCTGGCCAAGTAGATTTACCAATCGTAAATCTTGTTGGCGATGATGAACCCGCCGCGAGGCTTCAGAAACATGGAGATGAAGAACCCATCCAGGTTGCGAAAATGAAGAAACAACAGCGTGATGCGGGACGAGTACGCAACCACAAGCACAAGAAACGCATTCACATATTCATCGATGGTGAGTTGAAGGCATTTCGAGGTTGGGGAGATGTACCAAGTCCGTGGACATTTACACAGTGTGCAAAGTACATTGCTTGGTGTCATTTGGGACGAATGTGGCCGCATTCGCGGTATTCGCAACTTCGGAAATACGACAAGGGTAATTTAAATTACTGCACCAATGAAGTATTCAAAGAACGGTGCATCCAAGCGTACCAGCACATCTACAACACGGCAAAGGTTCACCGGAACTAGGTGAATCTATCCATTTTATGTATGGTATATGCTGAGATTATACTTGGAGTAGTAGTCGATTGGAGGACGATGGAAATACAACCAAACTCCAAGATGACACCAGTATCCACGGCGTCACTACCAATAGAGCGCAAGTTTCCGGGGCGAAGCTCTAGGAAAAAGGCGAAGGAGGTTGAAGTTCCAAACGAGGAAGTCGTGTTCTGACACTTCCAGGGACGACTCGGACACTGGATGCGACCCATCTATACGCAAAGAGATTGAGGGCTTTATTAAATGCCATTGGCTAGATTCTGCCCTCCAAGAAACACTAACAATTGGAGAAGATTCCGGCAAGGAAGATGATCAAACTGAGATGGACGCGGTTGCATATGAGAACATCAATGAAAACCTAGAGTCTTCTGATGATGTTCCAATTGGACGAGAGGCTCATCTTCAACTTCTTGCTAAATATCAGCAGAGTTTAGAGAAAAACAAGAATCTAGTAGAAGAAGCCAACCGCAACAAAGAAGAACTTCAAAAATTACGCACTGTACTCCAAAAAAAGGACAATCAAATCCAAGAATACGCGAAGTTGGTGTTTACTTTAAAGTCGTAGAATTTGATAGCAATGGAAGTGGTGCCATGAATGATAAACGGGCAATTTTGTAACATTTTGAAATCATAGACCTTGTGAATTTTGTAAATTGCACTTCATTTGTAAATGGCTTTAGTTCGAAACAATATTATTTATCTCTAACGTTAATCAAGTTTGTATGGTTCAGCATGTTTTATAATTTGGCTAGATGTAATAAAGTGAATGTTCTATACAGTCTTGTATACGTTTAAATTATATATATGATGAATGTGTTATGATCTTCCATGATTGTACAACTTCATGCACCCCAGTCAATAAATTAAATTCACTTTTGTCTAATATTTGAAAACCGACTACAATAGTCTATAGTATCATCGAGAATTTTTTTGTACTGGAATTTATATCATGTGTTGAAGAATAAAACTTAAATTTTTGTCTCAAACATGTCAATCATAAGACTAAACAATAAAAATCATGTTACTTTCTTGCATAATAAATGATTTGGGAGGTAACAAAATCCCCAATATTAATGCAACATTATTATTTTTGGTTGAATTATATGTAACTAATTGCAACGGCCTTCCAAATGATAAGAGATGGCATTCTACCATACAAATTATCCATATTATATCTTAAAATGAGTATAAGTTTGCGGAACAAATCATTGAGCATGCTAATTGAAGGTACTAACTCTCCCCAAAAAATCATTAAGTAAGCATAAGTATTGTGTGCCTAAGTAAGTATCAGTATTGTAAAAGTAAGTATAAGTATTAAGTATTGTATGTGAAAGTATAAGTATTGTATAAGTAAGTATAAATTCAAGGCACTAGGTTATAAGTAAGTAGAAGTATTGTATATCAAGTTCAAGACACAAGTTCAAGGCACACCCCTCCAGCGTTCGCGCGCAGCCCTCTTGCATATGCGTGCAGCCCTCCAGCGCACGCGCGCAACCCTCCAGCGTACGCGCGCCTCTTGGTCGTATGCGCCCGTCATAGGTCACTAATTTATTATAAATATGAGATTTCAAAGTTACGGACCCCACTTCCTAGGCACTTTGGCCTGCAACTGCCACATGGCGGCTGCTTGCTTGGCACTTTTGGGAAGTTTTTTACGGTGTCTATTGACACCTTTGTATTTCGCCACCTTCGTATTCCTCCACCTCGTCACCATGGATTCTGGACAACCATCTACCACAAGCAGTCCCCACGGAAAACAACAACGTGATTTTTGTAACGCACGCTCAAAGCAGAAGAAGCGCCTTCACGTGTTGATGGATGAGAAGATGAAGGCATTTTCTGGTTGGGAGTCAGTTCCAATTCCATGGACATTTGCACAATGTGCAAAATACATTGGATGGTGTCATTTGGGGCACCTCTGGCCATACTCGCGGTATTCTCTAATGCGACGTACAAACAGGGCCAACTTGGGATATTGCACCAATGAGTTCTTCAAGAAGCGTTGTATCCAAGCGTACCAGCACATTTACGCCGAGGAAAAATTGAGCCGCAACTCGGTAAACATTTCAATTTTATGGATGGTTTACGCGGTGGTACTTGGCGTACCGGTTGATTAAAGGACAATGGAAATCCAAACACATTCCAAGATGGCGCCAGTCATTGGATTAACAATACCGTTTGTGCGGAAGTTTCCAGGAGAAGGTCTCGGGAAAACCATGGAAGTTGAACCTTTGAATCAAACAATCGAGTGGTCCGCGTCTTCATCATCCGACTCGGATACTGGATGTCATCAGTCTGTGCGTAGGCAACAAGAATTGTTCATCATATTAGCGTCGAACCCTAAACCGTCGGTTTGACAACAAGACAGAGATGCCACGAAGACGGATGCGGTACCTGAGGAGGGCGTGGATAATTAAAAAAAGTCTACGGAGGGTGATTGTGTGAGTCGTGACGATTATCTTCGAGTTGTGAAGCGACTAAAAGAAAGCTTGAACATAATTGAGGATCTAGGAGAAGACCTTGATAAGAAGGATAATGAAGTTGCGAAATGTCTTGAAGAAGTTCAAGACTTGAAGGCACGAGTTCAGGAGAAAGACAATCTTCTTTCATTTTTTACTGGCTTTAAGGGATTCTAGAACTACAACAGTGCGAGAAATGTACATAGAGCAATGTTAAATTGTTTTGGAACAAGAGCTTTCTACAATTTTGTAACTACCATTTAATATTGAGCGATATTTTGTATATTGAATAAAACCTTGTAAATTGAGTGGCATCATGTATATTTAGTGGATTTTTATGAGATGTTTTACATATCAAAATGTTAAGTGTTGCAATGTTTCAATATACCGTCGAATTAGTGCGCCCGGCCCCACAGCGTGCGCGCCCGGCCACATAGAGATTGCGCCCGGCCACCCTTGTGCGCGCCGGCCCCAGATGCTCTTGCTCCAGCACTATTTAAGAACTATATGCGATGTGCTTGACTCACCTCACATCCTTGGCTTCGTGTCCTGGAACTCCTTATTGGGCTCCTTGCATGAATCTACAAGTTTGTGAGTAACCTTTGGGTCACATTTTCTATGCACACACAATTTCCTATTACTTTTGGCGGATTCTCTTCGGCACAACATTGCGCGCCAATTTTATTGTGATGTCGTCTCAACAAAGGGCTCAAACGAAAGAGTGGGCCCCATGGTACACATTTAACAAGAAGGATCAAGTGACATGTGTTTGGTGCAATTACACATTCGCATACAAACGTGGGAGGTGCATGTCACACTATGGGTATCCACAATGGACGAAGACTTCGTGCACTAAGGCCCCAGTAGCTGTTAAGGCCCATTTTAAAAGATGCGGGAATATTCTTCCTACTAGGATGACCGAGGCGGAGATCGTTGGCCTTCCTAGCGCACCAACAACATATTCCACTAAACCTTGTTCCAGCCAATCCATCCAACAAGGTAGTTTCTTGGAAACTCGAAATGAGGAGAACACGCAGTCCACAAATCTTCTAAGCCAAGTAGCATCATCAACACCAAGATCTGTACGACAACAGAGCTTTTCAGAGGCTTACCAAATAGAAAAACGAAAAGAGTTGGACAAATTATGGGAACATTTTTATTATGAAGCAAATGTTGCATTCAACGTGGTTAGACATCCGGCCTTCATCAAGGCCACCCTCACAACGTCAAAGGCGGGTTTCGATTATACACCGCCATCGTACAATGCCATGAGGACGATATACATTGAGCCTCTAAAAAAAATGAAAGACCTTGTGGACAAGAAGACCGGCGTAGATATTGCCAAGTATGGGGCAACAATATGCTCGGACGGGTAGGACAATGTTACACGTCGCCCTCTCATGAATATCATGCTCGTATGTCCAATGGGTGATATCTTCTTGGGGTCTATAGACACCACGGGTATGAAGAAATCTACGGCATATATAGAGGACCAATTGGAAAGTTTTATCCGTAAGGTTGGACCAATGAATGTGGTCCAAATGTGCACCGATAATGCTTCAAACATGTTGGGGGCAATGAAGAAGGTCAACGATGAGTACCCGCACATATATACTCAAGGGTGTTGTGCACATATTTTGGACCTCCTCTTCTAGGACTGGGAGAAGGAAGGCATGTTTGCAGACCTCGTCCAGAAGGCGAAACAGATTGCATTGTATATCCGGAACCACCATGTGCCCATGGCCCTTTTTTGTCGATTTTCGCCAAAATTGTCTCTGTTGTGGCCAGCAGCAACAAGGTTTGCATGCAATTACATAATGATCCATCGTCTGTTGGAAGTGAAGAATGCCCTGGAGATGGTTATAATAGACCCAACATGGATATCCTACGTATCCTCTCTTTTCGATAGGAAAAACGGGCACCGTGCCCATGCGAATGCATCGTAGGTGCGAGCCACCATTCTAGACGAGACTTTCTGGCATCGGTGCACTAACTTTGAATTTGTAGTGGCACCAGTACTAAAGGCATTGCAGACTTTTGATGGTGACACTCCGGCAATGGGAATTGCTTGGGTGACCATGAACAAGCTAAAAGAGCACGTATTCAAGCTGCGCAATGCGCCATTCAACACACTTGACGGAATTGCAACTCGCCTCGAAGGATCATTCCTACGGCGTTGGGAGATGATGACAACAGATCTCCATTATGCAGGGGCTTTATTGAATCCTTATCTAGCCAATAACTTGCAAATTCAAAACAATGGTGAGGCCAAAAGGGCCCTAAACAAGGTTGTTATGACGCTCTGTGGTCCACTCGGAGTGTCTTTTTCGGCAGTAATGCTCGAAATCACGGAGTATGAAGAATTGCAAGGCCCATATTCACCGGAGGAAGCTGGGGAAATTGAAAACAGCAACCTCTTGCCTCACCAATGGTGGAACCGCGTGGGCGGGCAATCTTTGCCTATCATTGCGAAGCGTATACTAGCACAAACCTGCTCGGCCTCGTCATGTGAGCGTAATTGGAGCATGTATTCGTTCATGCATAGTAAAAGTCGAAATCGCTTGGGAGTACAGAAAGCGGAAGATTTGGTTTACATCTACACGAATAGTCGATTGCTCCGAGAACGTGCCCAACGAGACCCGATTCGATGGTATGAGGAGAATGTGCATTTGGAGGAGTCTGATCCAGATGGGGGACTTCCTTCAAACACAGAGGACGAGGGCTTGGAGTGGGATGATGAGGGTTACAACTGAATGGACGGCGATTGGAAAGACCTTGCCGGTGACAACAACCCCGTGTCTGATCATAGCCCACCTAGGGACAACTGTGCAAACAACGAGCACGGTGGAGATGCACTACATGACCATTTTCACATCGTCCACGGTGACCCAGTGGATCCTTTTGTATTTGATGATGTGGACGCAGCTGCAGTCCATACTGTAGTAGAATTATCCGGTGAAGACCGTGCCCAAGAAGCTAGGGCAGACGAAGATGGGTCAGCATTGGGGGGGCAATCTTGATGGAGATGACAACATCTCGGAGAATCAGTCTCCCAACTCAAACGGCTCTAGCGCCTCAGGCCCTTCTAGTGGCGATGGCCCTAATATCGACGGTCATGGCATTGGCATTGCAACAAACGATACATTTCCTCACGATGGAAACAAAGTGAGCAGTGCTGGAAACAATAATGAATCCCATGAGCCAATGGCCACCACGGGGTCCATTGAAGTTGTGAGGAGCAATGCGGGTTTGCCTCAAGCAATAGAACCGGACTCAGAGGAAGACATGCCACTCCAAGATTTGTTTCGGTGGCCACGTGCTCAAAGTACGGCATCGATCGGAAGAACTCTTTTACGCGTAAAGAAAAAGACCTCTTCAACAATAGTTCGGCCACCCGTCCACCGTAGCCCACTCGGCCCAAATGGTGGTGTGGAGCGCGCTATACTAACCCCACAACTTCCCTCCGCGAGGGTTGGGTCCTCTACTATGAGCAGCCATTTAGGGACACGGAGAGGCGAGAACAATGGTACTCTCCCTTTCTTCACGGGACCTTGGCAAAGCGGAACCTCGGAGAGAGTCATTGGGGCCAAAAGCAACCGCTCCAAAAACATGGAAGGAGTAAGAGACAAAAGGAAGAATATCCGAGTAAAACGACTTGTGAACGCCACATCAACTACAAGAGCCGAGCTACAATTACAAAACTTGGCCTCAGAGATTGAGGAGTACGTGGCACCAGTCTTGGAAAATGAAGCGGAGAACTTCTCATCATCGGGCGATGATGCAGATGATGAGGATTGCAATGAGGTACCTGGCGACAATACGGTGGTGCTTCGCGGGCTTTCTCTTCCCCAAAATGTTCGCCGATCAAAACGGAAGCGGAAACACAATGAAGAATCCTCAAGCTCAGATGATTAAAAGATGACGCACACGAGGGTACTACAAGTTAAAACTCCATTTAGTGGTGTGGTGATTGCATGGTACAATAGTACCGCGGTTTTAAAATATGTACTTGGTGTTGAGAGTGCCCATTCATGAAGGCACCACATTGAAATAAATAATTTTAATGTTAGAGCACCCTTGTACAATTGTATTCTTTCAAATTCTTTCTACCTTAGCCCATTCGAGGCGCAAACGCACTATTCGAGCGCGCACGCCAGGCCCCTAATCGGGCGCGCCCGATAGGCAGGTGCGCACGCGACCCACAATGGTACACGCTAGGCCCGTGACGCTGCGCGCTCGGCCTCTAATGGTACGCCCCGACCTTGACGGTACGCGCCCGGCCCTGAGTGCAACGCGCTCGGCCCTGACGCGTACGCGCCCGACCCTGAAATGCAGGCACGAGGCCCCTAGGGGTACGCGCCCGACCCTGTATGCACGCGCGCGGCCCTAAATTGTACGCGCCCGGCCCTAATTGGAACGCGCCCGGTTCAGATTGGTACGCGCCCGGCCCCAAATGTTGCGCGCGCTGTAGAACGTAGTATAGTCTTTCTTTTTGAGTTAACTCTTTTTTGTAGTTAAAGTAAGTTAGTTACAAGTTTAGGAGCTTAAGTTCAGGGTTTCCAACGGACTTGAGATCGGAAGGGGTGTCGGTTGCGGTGAAAGGGTAGACAGTTAGGAGTTGCGGGTGTTTAAGTAGGAGTTTTTGGAACTGGCTCGAGGCCCAATTGTGTTGATCAGTTGTAGTGCCGAGATACGCGTTGTGCTATCTCTTTGTTTAAATTGCTGTATTGTTTTCCGGAATTGAATGTAATTGAATGTTGTGCATATTGAAGAATTGAGAAAGATTACGTTGTGAATGAAGTCAATTGACCGTAAATCAATGACACCGAGAAGGAGAAATGAGTGAATTGAGAGAATGAAATCATAAGGAATTGATACGAAAATAAATCTGAGGACCGCGATTGCCGGTTAATTTAGGAGATAAATAATAGAGCGATCAAATAATGATCAGAATTAAAGTGTATTATGAATTGAACATAATTCATAATCAGATTATGAAGATGAAGTAATGCCAGGATTGGAACTAACGGACAAGGAGAAATTCAACGCATTCAGGTGTTGGTTGAATTTGAAGTATGGATGGTTGAATAGCGATAAGGACAGAGTGACGATTGTAAACCGAGTGGAAAAGGAGAGAATCGACCACGGAATCTACATACGGATCAAAGCGAACCAAAGAACAGAGATAGGAGCGAGATTACGAGAAGAAGATTACACCTGGTTAATGAGATACGGAACGGAAGAGGAGATGAACGGAATTCCCGCTGAACCGATAACAATAGAAGAAGCAATGGAATGGAACATTGGTGAGTACGAGACAACGGAAGCCATAGGGAGGGCAGAGTACTTGCACTTGGATGTGGAGGATGTTATGGAAGACTTAATGGCACTTGACTTGGAGGATTATTAACGGATTACGGTGCTAAATCAAGGCTTCGTAAGGGTTACGGACCACACTTACATATAATAGTGACACTAATATTACGGCAAAACATAACTTTCAATTCCCTAGGGACGAATTCGCTGAGTCATAGTTATTTTAACTATCTCGATTTTATGCTTCACACGCGCCCGGTCCGAAGGCACGCGCCCGTCCCTTGATGTGACGTGGAAAGCCGTCTGACTTGTTGTGCAGACGTGTTTTACTAGAAGGTAAGTTGAAAATTTGATTTAGGGTTTGTAATTTTTTTTACACGCAACTATCCGCCAAAAAGTGTTGTCCGTCTTGTCCGTCCGTCCTACTGTCCGTCCGTCCGCTGTCTTTGGGCCCCTGTCCGTCTATGTAGACAACCCTGCGAACAATAAATCGTTCACAAAAAGTACAGAGATTTGGAGTGTCGATATTCATCCTACGGTAAACGGACAAAGCTATTTTCAATTACCCAAATAATGTGATGCAATAATTCAGGCAGAATTTTTTGTCACCTATTTTTTCCGTCCAAAATTAGTCTTTCCCGCCCAAACTTCTACACCATCCTCCCTTCGCTCTTGGACTGACGTTGGTTCTCTCAGCACGAGCCGCACTATTCGAACTCCTTCTTCTTCCTCTTTCCTCTGCTAGCTTTGCGCGTTGAGACTCTACATGTCTTTCATTGTTTGTGTTGGCCTTTGGTTTCCTTACTTCTTCTAGAGTTATTAGTATCTGCGTTGGTGTAGAGTTATTAGCATTTGCGTTGTTGTAATAGAGTATGAAATTATCCAATGAGATTACGCATTGTTCAAGAGTCGCTATGAGGTTGCGGTAGGTGTTATTAGGCGCGTAGATGAGTAGGGTATCTCTTTCTGTCTTCACGTACAGCAGTTTGACAAACGTTCTCTTTGTCAGGTATGATTAGTTCCCATCTTCTCTCCCTCTTGACGTTTGCTTTTCAATGGGGTGTCGTACTTTCAATATTGTGTTTCACAATAGTCGTTGATGTTCGTACTGAAGTCGTGCAATGTTGTGGACCATTATGTTCATTGGAATTGTTATGACCGTAATTGCTACAGTGTATCATAAAACTTGTAAACTTCACGTCTCCGCGTATGTCGTCGCATATTTCGGGGTATGAAATGACCTTATTGACAAAGTGGAAGGACCTCGGTCGCACATTCAGCTCGAGTCGAGTTGAATGTGCTGGTCATGAGGATATTCTGTGATTAATGTAGAGCAACATCCTCAGAATGTGGCTTGAACTTGGAAGGCCAGAGTTCAATAGCAATTTTAGTTGCACATTCAGCTCGAGTCCAACTCATTGTGCGCAACGTGAGGACATCATGTGATCAATGTAGAGCAGCCACTCTAAGAGTGTTGCTTGAACTTGGAAGGCGTGAGTTCAACAGCAATTTCAATTACACATTCAGCTCGACTCGAGATGAATGTGTGCGGCCTGAGGACTTCATGTGATCAATGTAGAGTAGCAAACTCAGAAATGTTCTGGAACTTAGAATGCGAGAATTCATCAGCAATTTTAGCTACACAATCAACTCGAGTCGAGTTGATTGTGCACGAGGTTCGGGCATCACTTTTAGAGTGGCTGCTCTTAGAGTGGCTGCTCTTAGAGTGGCTGCTCTTAGAGTGGCTGCTCTACATTGATATAAGGATAACAACAACCTCAGAATGTCTTGAAGAACTTATAAAATAAAAGAAAAAATTCAATCCTAAATGCACATTTAGCTCAAGTCGAGCTGATTGTGTACGATCTTAGGAGGTCTCTAGAATGCCGTAGAAAGCAACCGCACAATGTAGGTTGAACTTTGAAGGTGAGGGTTCATTGGATGTTGCGGTCGCTTATTCTTCTCGAATCGAGATGAATATGCACGATGGGAGCACATGGTTGTTCACTGGAATTTTGTTGGTACTTGAAAGCTAGGATTAGCCAGCTATTCCCGTTGCACAATTAATTTGTATTCTTCTGACTATTCGCGTATTTGATCTCTAGCCACTATTAAACTTTCAGTAGTATATTAGTGAGTATTGTTTACTTCAATACCAATGTGAATATAAACATGGTTTTTGCTTTCCACATTATGCTCGAATCGAGCTCAATGTGCATCCTTCAGTACTCCATCCTCCTTGCCGTGAAATTAAAGAGGCATCACTCTCATAGTTCATTCTTTGGAGCATGGACAAATCATGCATTATCTATTCACAATCAACTCGAGTTGAGCTGAATGCGCCATTGAACTAGATTAGTACGTCCACACTAATGCGGTCTCTATATGCTCTGGCAGATTTGAGATGGTGAGTTCAAGCACTGCCAACTTCATCGATGAATTTAATTCCAACGATAGCCGCTCATTCCAGAATAATCCTCTCAACCTTGACTTGCCTGATTTTGCAGTTCATTGCCGTCAATGGATTGGGAAAATTGTTGAAATGAAAAATATTGTCGGTGTTACCATTTCCAATGGATTTCTTCAAAACCTTCGGTCATCTGATGTGTCTGGATCAACATCTCCATTAGGTGAGACACATGTTGCCATTCAAGTATCAAGAACTTATGTTCCGGATGAAGCACCAGATGATTTGCAATATTGCGTGAAGGCATGGCCAATTGAGCGGGTGTTTTACAATGGCTTCAGTCTATTCCATCACACTCAACGGGAGACTTACAATCATGTGATGGCAATGCAAAACCAGCCCCTTGGTGACAGGACCCATTCTTACGAGAGCTCCTTTAAAAATCCTCTGGTATCTCCTTGTCGAAGTCGAGCCGGCTCTTCTTAGATGACTCCATCAATTTTGTGGCCGCTAACTCCTACTGTTCTAGAAGTTGTGTCCAGCTTTATCCTCGAGATAAGATTAAGGTCTTCAGGATGCGTATGTACAGTACCCTATAACAAGTGTTGCAACACACTCTATTTTTTCACTTAAAACATATCCCATGGCCTGATTTAGAATGATGGTGTTGGCATGATAATCATCACATCTCCATGAGATTTTTTGCATCATGGAAGGTGTTCTAGTTACCTTCATACACCATGCATTTTCTAAATATAAAGAGGCATCCATTGCCATGTGTCTACCAAAATTGCCATCATGCTTAAAAATCTTGGAAAAGGGTACCCTTCTTAATGTGATCACTTCTTCTCTGGGATATCAGATTTTGAGTATGTTTGAGCTTGGGAGGGTCCAGAGATACACATACATGTTTGCAAGTCATCTTGATGGTACACATTTCTTAGAAAAATTGTGTGCAACAAGTCCTGTTTGTCAAACATATCGTTTCTGTGTTGTTGTTAGGACCTTTTTTATCAAACTTTTTGTGTATGTAAGTGTTGTTTGAGGATTGTGCACCATGAGAAGGAGTTATGTATCAAATGATATACGACACATGATAGTTGGTATGCAAAAAGCTGGCATGTCAGTGAGTGAAATTGGAAACATTGTAGGAAGGCCAAAATCGACTATTTCAAGGATTCTCAAGCGATTTAGAATTAGTGGCTCTGTATTGCCAGCAAGTAGGTCCGGTAGGCCGTGAAACATGAGTGATCGAGATAGGAGAAAGCTCCATAGAGATCTTAGTAGTAATCGTCGTGCTCCTCTTGTAGAATTGTGCAGCAATGTGACATCTTCAGTGGGCATGTCAACTTTTCGTAAAGAGCTTCATGAGCTTGGTGTTAACAGTTGCATTGCAGTGAAGAAACCATTCTTGAGTGACATACACAAGGCAAAGAGGTTGGCTTTTGCAAAGGAGCACTTGCATTGGACGATTGACGATTGGAGTAATGTGATTTGGACCGATGAGTCATCCTTTGAAGTTGGAAAACCATCACGCCAAATTCGTGTCTGGCGAAAAGCACATGAACACTACAACTACAATTGCTTAGCACCTACATTCAAAACCAGAAGGACTTCATTTATGGTATGGGGTGATATCACTGGCTCTTCTAAGTCTTATTTGGTGTTAATTCCTCTTAATAGACGCACTGCCAAAGACTTTGTAGAGATAGTATCTCAAGGAGCATTAGAGCATTATTATTGGCACCATGACCACTATGAGCACCTCATTTTAATGGAGGATGGTGCTCCAGTACATGGTAGTAATATACAAAAAGATTGGAGAGAACAACTTGGATTGAAAAAGCTTGAATGGCCACCAAATTCTCCTGACCTTAATCCTATAGAGAATGTCTCGAAGCAAGTAAAAGATCAAGTGCAACAGAGAAATAGACCACGAAACAAAGACGAAATGTGGACATTAGTCAATCCGGCTTGGGAGGATATACCTCAAAAAAGCATCAAGAAGTTGATTTCAACAATGCCAACCTGGATGAAAGCTGTAATAGTAGCTCAAGGTGGTAGCACTCGATGGTAGTAGGTGTTCCATTTTACTATAGAATATTTGTTAGTGAGTAAGACATATTGTAAACTTCATATCATATTAGGCTTCTATACTACTATAGCTTTGAAATGATACCTTATTTGACTTTATTTGATCAAATTTTGATTTAATATATGAGTTTGACTTCCTTAGCCTAGAATATGAATGAATGGAAACTATGAAAATACTTTAGAGCCACATAGAGGAGAATTTTACCTACATAGTGTGCATCTTTGTAATACCAAGAATGTGAACAATAATATATCCTATAAAGTGGTGCAATCAAATTTTAAAAAATCATCATATATATTTCTCAGTTAATTTTTTTTGAAATTAAGTGAATAAGATAAAATAATTCCCCAAAAATAGAGATTTCATTTTTTGACATTGACATTTTATGAACACGTGAAGGGTCCGTAACACAAAAGATTTAATGGGATAAATTTGATAAAATCCTCCCATATTGAAAATGAATGAGAGAATTTCAAGAGTTCACAAAATGGTTGCAAGACATGTTGGAGGGTACTGTACTTTGGCACGACAGTGGTTTTTAGGAGGCATAATAAGTTAGACGTTCATAGACAACTACGTGTTGACAGCAGTGGTCGAAATGTTGTCACCCTAGAGGGAATTGACGTTTGCCCAGCTGCCTGTCAACACATCATGGGCGTCAGCAAGACCTCGTTCTATTTGTATGGGAGAGACGTAGCTGCTGGTGTTGTTGCTCAACTGCATAGTAATACTGGCTTGAAGAAACCTAGACATCACGCAGTCGTCGCCACCGCCGCTTTGCGCGTCATCCTTAATAGGAACGCCGACCACATGCCTCATAAGACTCAAGTACTACCGTCTGGTGAGAAGGTTGTTGCTAAGGTTCTACCTTCGAATTTCAAGTGGAAAGATCAAATCCCTGTGCTTGACTCTCATTTAGCAGATTGCAAACTTCCACCGATATCAACTTCAGGACTCAGTAAGATTAGACAAGTCTACTTTCCTGATTTCAATGCAAAACGGCCTGGAGATAATTTTGCTCGATGCTCTTTTTGTGATGATTGCCAAACCCAAAGGAAGTTACATCAGCCTGGAACTCGAGCTGCTTTGGTACGGTAGCTAAAGTTGAACACCCACTTGGATTCCGCAATGGCCCATTGGAAGTTGTATTATTGCAATCTTGACCGCTCTCAGGTATTGCCTGATGAATGTCTCACCATCATGCATGATAAGATGGATCACTTCAAGACTGCCTCGCTTGCCCTATCTAACAAAATCAAGCATGTCGACGGCCTTCCGCGATTACCAATTTCGGTTACAGGAATGCTTGCACGTGGTCATGGGGACGTTTGTTATCCTCATTATGGCTTAGATATTTACCCGCACGATGTCAATTACATTGTCGCTTCTTTTGTTAAGTTGTTGCGTGATTTGGAACAACCTCCGAAGGCATCTACTCAGGAGTTGTTTGAAGGATTCGGAAGGACTGGGTTGTTCCGTGTTGTGTTGCACGGTGCCAAGGATGTGTGTGTGCCTTCACTACCCAATCACTCTGGAAACCCAACTCCAGCCAAACCTCTGCCTTCAATTTTGCATGTGCAAATGGATAATGTTGTTAGTGACAATAAGAATAGATATGTTTTCTGCTTCTTGTTTCTTCTTGTTGCGAAGAGTATCTTTTGAGAGGTTTATGTGAATTTCATGCTAGTTGGACACACTCATGATGACATTGATGCGTTATTTGGTCCATGGAGTATGGCATTGAAGAGGGAGAATTTCCATACCGTTCCTTTGCTGATGAAATCATTTATGGAGATTGAAGCACTTCCAACAGTCCCGCACCTTATTGAAGAAGTTCCAGACTTCAAGTCCTTCATTGATGATGGAATTTTAGTTGGAGACGAAGCGCTTTGGGGTCACACAAAGCCTCACCAATTCAAATTCTATGTTGATTGTAATGGATGCCCGGTGCTGAAGTATAAGATTTTGTGCCATAATAACGATTGGCTTCTGCGAGATGGGGGAATCAAGCTGTGGAAAGAGGATTCCATTGGAAGGTCCTTGTGGCCTCGTGGTAATCCAATTGCCTTGCAACCTCGTTCCATTCGGAATGTTGAGGAAGTGATGAAGAGCGTGTCGGGTTTCATTTCATATTGGGAGCAACAGTTGCGGCAAAACGCTACTACTGAATATCACCGGCGGTATGAGCCTCTGAGCTACTATTGGCGTGCGGTAAATGATTCACTCAATGAACCCATGGTTCTACCAACTACGCTTCAGGATGGATTTTGGCCTACGACTCAAATTGTCCGCATTGTCGAGGACCAGATTACAGAAGGGGGAGTTCTTCAAGAAGAGTTTGATGTGGATGATGCCTTTGTTGGACACGTTTGTGATTGCCCTGCGCCCTCATTCCGGGCCACTCGGGACGTATTTGCGGACTACTTTCTTGCTAAAAGGCCTTGTGATGGAGCAACCAGAGATCTCCGACTGCAGCGGGAAGCGGCTTTACATTGCAACAATCGCATAAGACCATCAAGCGTATATTCACAACCATTCACAAAAAACTTCGACATATGACTTAAGAAAAAGCCGGAATGGAACGATTCATCATGGATTACTCAACTGATGGAGTCAGTAAAGGTCAATCATTGGAGGCCTCAACATCAAGGGCTCTATCACAAAATTCAGGAAGAATCATCATACCATCAAGCAAAAATTCATTACCGTCTTTAGTATACTTGGACAAATGATTCAATGAAACGCGGAAATGTGACGATTCTCAGAATAGGAGATTCACATCCACCATTCTCTAGAATGTGGTCCATGAAGAGGATCATGAGAGTACCTAGTTGTCTTGAAGAGAAAATTATCAAGTCCGTAGATCTTCACTGACTACAAAACTGCAATTCATTTGTCGTTGGTACTTGATGAAAAATATTTGAGACCTCTTGGGCTTTCTCCTTGCAGTTTCTTTCTAAGATTTCAAACAAGCCACTCCTTAAATGAGAAGGGGCGGTCAAAGACCCAATACATATCAATCATACAAGTACCTTCTTATAATTCAAGTGATGCTGATGGTTGGCGGCGGAGATAGTACTGCCCACAGGACATTAGAACAGGACGCTTGACGTGTGGCTCACCAAGCTTAATTTCCCATAATGTTGAGTCATGACTGTGTAATCTACCTTGAATTATAACGATCTTGGTGTTATGGCGACTCAAATCAATGACGCTTTTTCTACCTACACTCGAGAAGTGTAATGAATAGGTGGGTAGGGAGGAAAGTATAAAAGAGGGTTTAGGAGTACAACAATCCATTTGTTTTGTCGTTCAACCTAAAGTCTTGTTAGTCCATTGCGAGGGCGGAGAGAGAAGAGATGGCTACCGCAAGTAGGAAGAGGGAGAGGTGAGATACGGATTTGGTAGAGAAGAGAGTTACACGAAGGATGGAGAGCAAGGCTGAGGAAGTGGAGAAAGGAAGAGTGTTTTTCTAACAGGACGACGGCAGGTACACAAGGGAGTTCTTTTCTTATCGGCATGTTCTGGAGGAAGTGGAAGACAAGGAGGAGATCAAGTATATACAAGAAGAGGACGATGGCGTTGACTATGAAGCGGGGGACGAGAAGGAGATTGACTCCAAAGTGGAAGAGACCCTAAATGGAGATGCATCGGGTGAAGACAAGGAGGAGGACGACTCGTGGTATATAGACGAGGAGGAATCTTACTCGAAGGGCGGTTGCAGCCCAATTCAAATTGGATGTGACACAGGGTTTGATGTCAATTTGGACATGTACGCACCGGTACACTGGAAAGATCTTTAGAGCTCTTCAGAGACGTAGTGCCAGGATAGAAATTGTTGTTAGATCCAAGAGTTTTGCTGAGACCAGTCACAACTGTCTCATAGATTTGCTCATGTATTAGACGTTGTTGTAAAGAGACTCACTTCCGAATATGCATTGTCGTTTTTGGACAATCGAGCAACTATTTCTTGAACACTCTGCTTTCGATCGGATATCTCTGGATGGCTGAACGGCAGTCCTGACATGTCAATGCTCCAAGCTCCGAAATGTACTATAGTCTTCTTGTATAGCTTTACGTATCATTGTACACAAGAAGGACACTGGACGTCAACCCATATTTTTTGGTCCTTCTCCACTATACTAGCACAGAAATGTACAGTACACCATATTAGATGGTATGTTTTATAAACGTGTTAGCTTGAAAGTTGTTATCATTTTGTCGATCACGACTAACAAAATTCCACGCTTGTTCTATCACTGTAATTGATTTGTATCGTATTACTGAAATCATCTGGAGAAATTTGGATGATTGATCAAAATTTATTTACTGGATATCCCTATGAATTTCTTTGGTGCTACTATTTTACTAGAGTAAAATCCTTCTTCCTTATTTTTGGACTTTTCAAAGTCCAAAAATAGTTAAATACAACATCTTATGAAAGCTCTATTCAGGCTAGGAAACTTGTGTATGGTACTTGCCCCGATCCTTCTTTGGACTTAACAACAAAAGTTCTTGTTGAAAATACATCGATTTTTCAATTGATGGAATTGAGGAAGGACCATCTACTTATGAAGAGGATGCATGACTTTGTTGAAATGCTATGTCTCTCAATTTATTTTATTCTATATTGTTATTTTGAGTATTAAATTTGTTATAATATATTTTGAGTGAATTATGGTATTATATACATTTTCAAGCTGCCATTTGTATGTTAATAAAAAATTCAATCAATATTAATATCTATACTTTAATTACTCGCAATTGCACTTTGTTTTGTTTTAATATATGTAGGTTGGGCAGGATCGAGGAATTTGGGTGCATTCTACATTGTGTCCTCATGATGGATTTGATCTCATCATTGTCGACATTCGTGAAGGACTGCTGGTTCCAAATATTTCATCTACTAGCACTCACATTCCATAGTGGAATGCATATAGTATGACTGAATTATAATCTATCTTTGAGTTTGCTCATTTCTACTAGGAAACTCATGCATGTTTATTGATTTTTATGCCCGAGTCATTGACTATTGAAACAAACGTAGGAACAAATGCAAAAATATATGTATTCAAAATTGTCAAAGATTGGTGGGGCATCAACGAGCTTGAATTGACCTCTTCAACCAATCAGTCTATATTGGTGAGTTTTATAGTCCTTACCCCTTCCATGATTAATTTCTACATATTTGAGACTAATACGTATATTGTTTTTTGTAGACACGTCGCTTCCTCATCCTTCTCCTTATTTATTAATCGCTTCCATCTGTTTATTTTGAACAAGATCAACCTACGTTGGATAAATACCATATTCATTATATTGGAAGATTTCCAGGGTTTTAGGAGGTACACGCTCTTGAGTAATCCAAATATTTTACCGTAGTGATGAAGCAAAACATGACTAGAATGGAAGTCCAAGACTATTTTTGTAAGATAATATGAAGATGTACGGGAAAATGACACCTAAATTGGAGAATCAAATGATATAATATCTTTAATTGGAGAATCAAATGATATAATATCTTTAATTGCAGACTTTATTCATAATATGATACAAGTAATCCATATACAAAACAAGCATCATCCTTTCCATATAGGAAAAGGCTTCTACTACGATCCAAAACATACACATTAATTCCTAGTCAATGCACATTCATGTATAACCAAGCTTAATGTGCACTTGTACCACGGAGCAATACCACTCAGATCTCAAATCTACTTGTTCTTCTCCACGTCATCAAAATTTGATTTCCTCAACTCATCCCTGCCCCTCTGAAGTTTATCTTTGCGGTTGTAACCGGTATATGGCCTTTGACTAGCACGTATATGATCTTGTTGTTGTTGGCGTTGCATCCGTTGATTCCAAGTAACCACAGGCGCAGGAAGCGAGTGGCGACGGCGAGAGTGACGCTTGGAGTTGACGTTTAAACCATGCTTTGGGGAAGCACTTTGACGTTGTATAGTCGGTTGGAGCACCTAGCAAAAGAGAACACAAAAATCAGCTCAAAACCGAGCTGAATATGCAGCCACACATGTCAAAAAAACACAAACACCATGACGTGGAATCCATTCAAAGAGTTATGTGCAAGTTAGGTGTTGGTGAAACATGCAAAATCAAAACAATAATGGTTAAGAGGAGAAGATAGTAGACATATAGAAAAATGATATAAATTAGGACCAACCTCAATAGTAGAATGCGTATTCTTACTTAGAGATTGGAGCTTGTTCTCAATATTTTCAACCGTTGCAACAGGCCGACACGTAATAGGAATTGAAAGCATCTTCCTTGCTATCTTCTTTGCTGGCACCGTCATAGGTGGTTGGATTACACCAGCAAGTGTTTGAAACGCGTGATCCTATGACGTAGGAACAAGGGAGTTAAATGCAACATGTGCATATTTGGCTCGTTTCAAGTTGAATGTACACATTGCCAAAAAAGGCTTAGGTCAAATAGAGAGATGAGGGCGGAAATACCATGCTACAAGACCAGGATTCCTTATGACCGCGAACAAGCACTTGGTCACCTTCTCCACAAAACCTATCAACACCAAGAGACCCCAAAATACGACGAGGTTGAAGAATAGAATGAGAAGCAACCTTTCGAACGCAAATTTTTGGTGGCGAGCTGTTTTCTTCATCTTCTTCAATTGGAGCCATTGTAGAGTCCATCAAATAATCACGTGTTCGGAGGGAGTACAAATCATTTTGTTTACGTGGAATTGGATATCCACAATCTTTAGACTTCAAAATGGAATCCATGGAGGCAACACAACGGTTTACTAGAGAAAAATGGTGAACGGCTCTTTTTTCAAACATGGAAGCAAAGAGATAACAAAACTTACAAAACCAACAATAACAAACAAAAAGTTACAAACAAATATCAAAGAATTGACAACTGCCACTTAAATTACAAGATATGTACAATATAACACATCAACACAATTATGTTTGTTTCCAAAGAACTACTAATTTGTGAGCCCATGAGATATCATAATCGCGTGCGTGAATTCCATGTATTCTATGTTGTATGGATCCGAGCAAATTGTCGGACGACCAAAGGGATTCTCTCGCCTAAAAGATTGCAGCCCTAACTCTGCACTACTGTGGAGCTCTTGGAGCCACAGAAGCAAGACATTGAAGAGGAACGTATCGTTCCATCCATCCCCTTTGTAGGACGAAGTATCCGCTAGAAGCTCATTCTCCAGATCATTAAGGACGTGCTTGTACGGACTGTCATCTATGATGATGGTATTCTCCTTTGTAAAGGATCCATTCTTTTTTGTAAGAAGGTCTCTTAACAACGTCTTCAGAAATACCTCCTCTGAATTCTTAACCTTTAGACATTGAGGTATATTTCGGATCATAGCAGTTACCACTCTCCTACAATGCTCTTGTCCAAATATGATTTTTGATGAGGCTGTTTTAGGAAAGAGGTAATTGAGAATGCTACTAGTGGTGTTCAATTTCATCGAACTCTAGACCGATATCAATGAAAACTTAGAAACAACGTCCAAAAATGCCTTGTAGCTTGGACGATCATACACTAGCTTTGGGCCGACCTTGGCTGGAACTACTACCGAGTGTGGCAGAGAACATGCATTAAAGGCTTGCATAGAAGACCCACGCGGAATTCCTCACACACACACAATCTACCATTCAAGTCAAACATAATGTTTAACCATGGTTTGACCACTCTAGGGGTTGAATGAGGAAAAATGACTACGGCACTATGAAAGCCATCTAGTAGCTCGACCACCTGGAATTTAGATGGGAAAGAGTCGAGATATATGTTACTAAACATTAAACAATATACAAACAATAGAGCACACAATATAATACAAAGAAGAAAACACTGCAATAGACATCACAATCTTTGCCATGAAGTGGTGAAAACTACATATATACCTGTGAATTGATGGCCAAAGTAACATCAATGCGCCTTGCACCAACCACAGGAGGATGCTCTGAAGGACCAACATCATTTTTAATGGAATTACATTTAAGGCTTAGGGCATCTGAATGTCAGCAAATTTGATTATGGGTTATAAACAAACATGCCGAAAAAATGCAACCACAATTGACACTGAATAGGATTCACATTCAGCTCGAGTCGAGCTGATTGTGCAAGTGTTTGACTACTGAACAAGAGATGCACACAGGGAGAGGACAACATGATATACAAAGAGTAATGCATATTCAGCTCAAGTCAAGCTGATTGTGCAAGTGTATGACTACTGAACATCAAGATGCACATAGGCGGAGGACAACATGATATACAAAAAGTAATGCATATTGAGCTCGACTCAAGCTGAATATGCACTACCCGTAACAATGACTTTAGAAGAAGGAACGAACATCAATACAACACAAAGACAAATATTCTACTACATATGTGCAGTAGATTTACTTCAATTCAAGTGAAGTTTGAAAAAAGTAATAATAAAAAGAACAATACGTAAACAACATTAAAAGGATGGAAGTGATGTAGGAGATTGGATACAGAAACAACATCGAATTTACTGTGCCAAGGTTAATACGGACAATTAACATCTATGCACATTTACAAACAAAAGTTATTGTACAAAAGTATTTGAGGAAACAAAATTCACAAGAACAAGAAATCCCGATATCCTAGTCCTCATTAAGAATTCCACCTAAAGAGTGTTCTAGAGATGCTCGAGCGCTGGTTGGTGTATAGGCTTTATTTGCAACTTTTGTCTCTCCCACCGGGATCACATTAATTGGCTCCACACAAAGAGCTGCAGCAAGCATGGGCTCTGCTCTAACATAGACTCACTCATGCGGCGGAGAACGAGGAGAGGACAAATTTGGATCCAATCTCAACAAAGACTATTGGAGAGACGTCTCTCCAAGTGATGGGACTGTCTCCATCATAGCTAGGCTTGGAGACGGTGTTCTTGCAGCTGACCGAGGAGTTTCATTTAATATATGTTCCATCGGCTTGGACTGCGGTAGCAACATCCGCTCGACCTTGCAAACATGGAAGCGATCATCGCTTGCATGTTCTGCTCCATGTCGGCTCTCTGCGCTGCAAGGAGCTCATCTTGGCGCTCTTCTTGCCGTCTTGACAACTCTTGGTTGAGCCGCTCTTACTCCTCGACCTTCTTTAAGAGCATCTCGACCTTCAATGCCATATCGGCCTGTGCAGTGGGAGGCGATGTAGATAGCGCAAGCGAGTTTAGAATTATAGGATTTTGTTGGCGCTTATGCGGGGGCGTGGGTGCAGAAGCCATCAATTCAACGTCATCATCGGAATTTCCATCAGGGAAATCAGCCCAGCTCTACGATCAAAGGTTGGATGGCCTGAAATCATCTGCAAGTACATTGCACCAACGCAGAGAAAGATCCTTATAACCATCCGTACAAAATGCACCAATATTCGCGCCTTCACTAAGGCGAGGAGAATCAGGGTCTGATGGCTCAGCAACTGCAAGATCTGACCATTGAACATCCATGGTAGGATTCTCATCATCATCTTCCTCATCATCACCGTCGTCTTCAACTTGCCTCCAACCCTTACCCTTACCACGAGGAGGCTTGAGAAGATATTTTGTCTCGTCAACTGGATAACTGTCGGTAATGAAGTCTGTTTTAGATAGAGCCAAAGCCAACTTGGCCTTGTTCTTGTACCGATCACTCTCACAAGCCTCAAAGATGCAGACACACCTTACAAACTCAATCTGCAAGGTATACCAGAGACACTGGAAATCAATTAAACTAACTCAAGCAACATACCTTGAAACTACACAACTTGAGTATTCAGCTCGAGTCAAGTTGAATATGCAACCCGGAACCACAAATCCATAAGCACTTTGCATATTCAGCTCGACTCGAGCTGAATAAGCAAACAAGAGAGATCATCAATGAGCTCAATCAAACTTCTTACCACTTATGCAACAAGAAACTTTGATCCTCCAAAGGAAGAGAAGACTAAGTCCCCGGGACTAGACCATTCTTTGACTACTTGAAAGTAGAACTCCATTGTGAATTCGGTAGAAATGACGCCATACTCCAACTCATTGTACTCGTGGACCTTGTTGTTTGCAACATGAAGCAGAAAGACATATTCCTTTTGAACTAAGCTAGGGCGAGCCAACCACTTACGGACTAGCCAAGAAGTTCCACAGGATCTTTTGACAACTTGTTTGTTATGGGCAGATCCTCGAGCAGCTCATACTTGCCAACAATATATGAGGAACTATATGTCTCGTATTCATCCGCAAATCGGGACTTCTTGGTTTGGGAGAAGACTTGCCTCTCCTCTGCCTTGGTCCCACAAATCCATAGCCTCACATCTGGATTTGTCAGTCCAAGGCTGCCTCTAGTCCGTAATGCCTCCATGAAGTCCCTGAAGAATGGGTTGGATGATGGCTTCAAATCTTGCGCAAGAGCTTCAGATCTTGCCGGGGAGCTAATGTGAAATCAATCAACGCAAGCCGAGGCTCTTCGTCGCTGAGATCCCATGTGTTTTCGGGCCATACACCCAATGCATCATTGATGATGTTGTTCTTCCGGATGTATGCAGACCCGGACGCTTCTTCGAAGTGTTTGCGTTTATCCAAGAACAACTTAAACCAAGCTTTCGCATATGGCAATAGCTCTTCCACTGACTTGTTCTTACTCCAAAGCTATTGAGCCTCAGTGAAGAACGCCTCACGAGGTTGATCAATAAGTACCCGCATGGTTGCGGATGAAACGTGATATTCACGCTTAAAACGCTTTTAGTTTCTAGGAACAATATTGTTGTTTGCATCAAAGAAATGCCAGACTAGGGTTCAGTTTCTGCAACTCCATTTGGACAATGTTCTTCCTCTTGTGCCGCTCGATCCATTCTCCAGCCATGTAGTTGCTATCCAATACGCTGGTTGGTGTCTTGATGACCATCTTCGGATACTGCACTCGTGGTTTTGGTCCGGTGCGGTTCAAAATGTGATTCAACAACTTCACATGATCTGCATCAGTGAGATTACCAAGCCACTTGAAGAACTCTCGATTCAGACCACCATCTTACGCTGGAGTCCACTTTGTGTTCTCTTTGAATTTGCGAAGGAGGTTGGTGTCAACGTCAATCAAGTCCCCTTGGGCACTTGCGGCCATCACATCTCGTCAAAGATTGAAAGTAGAATCAGACGCCATGATAATCTTGACCTCATTTGTGAGAACCAGCTGAGAAACCTAACTAGATTTGCTAGCCAACTGTTGGTTCTCTACAACGTCAATGTAGAAAAACTAACGTTAAATGGCCTCAATGAACTCTTGCAGGTGGCGCAACGATTGTCTTAGAAAAAGTGAACAAATGGTGACAAGGGTTTGCATATTCAGCTCGACTTGAGCTGAATATGCATTTGCAAGGGTTTGCATATTTAGCTTGGCTCGAGCTGAATATGCAATCGCAATAAGGATTTCTCACCTTACTCGCCTTGTTGTTGGCTCTTGGAGCTCCACAGCCGCCCGGCGTATTCTTCTTTTGTGGTCGTGTTAGGCGACCTAGATTGGTCCATGTCGACCGTGCCGATAGGATGTTGGTCCACCACGTTGGCTTGAAGACGGACAAGTGATTGACTCGGTTGTAGAATGCCGAGATCTTACGCAACTTCTCTTTGTCATCGGACCACACGACAAAGCACTTCCACATGCAAAAGTCCCTCACTATGGTCTCATCAATAGTTTCATTTGCCATCATTGCTTTCCTTGCCGCCACACTATGTTGGCCATGAATAATATAGAACTAACCCTTTCGAATGTCTTCGTAGTCTCCATCCGGCTTCTCCTTTGTCATTAACATCACGCATAACGTCTGCTTGTGCGATTTATCGGACATATAGATGAGGTAATTCATAACCGCATCCATGCCCTTCTTCTTAAAGGCCCAAATTGTTCAATCCTTTAGTCCAAGTGTTAACTGCAGAACGTCCACCTCATTCTTCATGTTAGGATTGTACACGAAGCAATCTTGGCAATCTGTCCAAAACTTCTCATATACCTCCACTGCGTTCCCATAGTCAATGGCTTCACCAGGACGCAACTCGTGCGGCAGATCGGTGATTGCAGAGGCAATGCTGGCCTCAATGTCAGGCTTAACAACTTCTTGTTTTTTGGACTAGATCTAAGTCCTCCAGAGCAAGTGATTGACGCTGCCTCTTTGGTGGCGTCGGGTTTGTGGACAATGCTTTCCTCGAATTTGCCCTACTGGTTTGAGCCGCTGCAGTCCTCTGACCAGCAGAACCGCTTTGGCTCACGTTGCCACTCTCGGACCAACGAGAGACCTCTACCGGAGTCATCTGGGATGAGGTTTGCAAGTTTTGAAGAACCTTCATCGCCATTGCATGGAGGAGACTTGTCAACTTGGATGATAGAGCTTTTGCGCGGAGAGGCCCACCTATGCTACTCTTCCAGTAATCTTCGTCCCGCTGTTTGAGAATGTCCTTCTTTATTGACTCAAACATTGAGTTCTCAATACTGTCAAGAAAAGGATCAAGGCTCAAGACTTGAGTCAAGCAATCGATGAGAACCGTGTACTATAGACTGCTTTCAGTTGTCGTCTCACATTTAACCACGAGGTATTTTTTGTGGTGGTCAAACTTGATTATCTTCTCATCCGGTGAAACGTCCAAGAACATATCCATCCCCCGATATTTGTGAGTCCATACCAAGCAATTAGAGTGACCTATATGTTCAAACCCCCACGCCTCATGCCTCTCTGGATCTCGAAGCTCGTAGCAATTGAGTACCTTGTGCTCCTCTCTGGTGTTGGACTCAATTGCAAAACTTGTTGGTTTATAGAATTGCTCCAAGACCACTTGGTCGTTCATTGGAATTTTGCAATGGAAGCAGTAATTGAAGTTTGGTTAACTATGCGTTCTCAACTCGTCACAATAATTCCTAGAGTGTGCATATTTAGCTCCAGTTGAGCTGAATATGCAATACATAAGATTAATTGCACAAGAGTGGTTCTGTCAAGAGGTTTAATTAAGATTTGTACTAAAACCTATGTGATTTTCTTTGATGTATCTTCTCTTTTAAATTTAGAATTGGATTTTGTTTCAGATTTGAGATTTTAACATTTCCAGTGCACATTTAGCTTGACTTGAGTTGAATGTGCACACGAAGCCTAACTAACCGTGCACATTCAGCTCAAGTCGAGCTGAATGTGCACATTTTGATTAATCTAACGTGCATGTACTAATGAACCGAAGTGCATATTTAGCTTGAGTCGAGCTGACTGTGCACACAAAGCTCATCTGACTGTGCACATTTAGCTCGAGTCAAGCTGAATCTGCACATTTTGATTATTCAAACGTGCTTACCTGATCAATCTACCATGCACATTGAGCTTGAGTCGAGCCGAATGTGTACATCCAAAATCGAACGTGCAAATTCAGCTCGACTCGAGCTGAATGTTCACATCATCCAAGTCTAAACGTGCACATTCAGCTCGACTCGAGCTGAATGTTCACATCATCCAAGTCTAAACGTGCACATTCAGCTCGACTCGAGCTGAATGTGCACCTCGTGATCAACCAAACGTGTATATTCAACTCGACTCGAGCTAAATGTGTAGCACGCTCATGACGTAGATTGCATATTCAGCTCAACTCAAGCTGAGTATGCACTACTTATATGGATGAGAAATTACAACTTCATTCATATTGCAAGTTCCATGAGAGTCTGCTTATCTCGTTTCCATTTTTTGCTTCAACGTCTCTATTTGATTTTCTATTCAATTTGTCGGTGTTGAGATTCCACAACTCGTTGTCACCCTCCTCTCTGAAGATATAAAAAGTATCAACACAAATCCAAATTCATCAAATTCAATCCTTCCTTGAACTACGCAATTGAATTTGAATCAATACTACAATCTAAATACATTTTGAAACTATGAAATTGAACTTCTTTCATGGCAACTCAATCCATTCATACACATCACTTTGCATCTCGATTTGCATTGTAATTTCAATTGCATTGCATAAAAGCATTGCAAAAATTGAATAAACCACAACATGGAAGCTAGTATTACTCACCTCAATTAAAGTCTCTTGAATCTTCAACCAATTGGCTTGAGGTATGTCGCACAAAGGAGCTGCTTCAGTGACAAAATGTCCCCCCTTTGAATTGCAATCCAATGACTATTACAAACCCAAACCTAAGCCGTTGCAAACCTTCACAACTCGCTCATAGAACCGCTCAACTTGTTGACAGTGATTGAACTATTTCCTCACAAAACTTGTGCTCACAACTCACACACAAATTGCAAGTATAAGTTTCTGAACTTGCTTCCACAAACTCACAACTTGCTCACAGAACTCGCTCACACAACTTGCAATCTCCTTCACAAAAGTCGCCAGAGTTACAATCCAAACCCCATCACCGACCTCCTGACAAACTCCCTCAATAGGCAAACCCTTGCACACAAGATGAGCAGCTAAAACTCTACAACTTGAAAACCTACCAACTTCAGCACAACATCACAACTTACAACAAGAAAACCCTAAACTCTTACAACCCACACAACAACTCGCTCAACCCACAAAACAAGTCGCTCAACCGACACAACAACTCGCTCACACCTCACAACAACTTACAACAATTTGCTCACAGCAACTCACATAAACACCCTCACAACTCACTACTCACAATAAACTGCTCACTGTAATTTCAAACCCTATACTCACAACCCTCTCACACACAACGCAGAAGACTTTAACTTTCAAGACACAACGCACAACACTCTCCTCACTTACACACACATCCACGCTCACAAGTGATGCACAAACCGTAAAAGACCATATTCATTATATTGGGAGATTGGGAGCCTCCCAAAATAATATTTGAAGTTTGAGTTGACCTAAACATGTAAATGTTTAGTAAATTTTCACAATGCAATTTGTCTATTATCTACAATATGGGTACATATTTAGCTCCAATCGACCTGAATGTGCACAAAAAATAACTATTGGGAAAACCATTCATACCTTTCAAAGTCTTGGAAATCTCCAAACATAATGAATTTGATGTTGTAACACAAAGAAAGACTTGGTCCGCGCAAGAGACGCTCAAGGGAGGTAAGGTTGCAAAAAAGACACTCACAGAAGATGAGAAGGAAGGTGAAACCCCACCTACACAACGTGAAAACGTTCAAATGATTACCTTTTCGTAAAACATCCATTATATGATTTTAGGTTTTGATTGGAACGTCCTATGATCGTGGGCCGCTTTTCCTCTTGGCTGTGGGCCACCTTGACAAAGTGTTTAGCATATTAAAAAAATTGTGCACGAAGTGATAATCTTGAAATTGTCAATTTAATTAATTTTTTTTGGAACATAAATATGTTTTTGAACAATCATTGAAATAGACAAGAAGAAGGCTTACACCACATTATTGGTGTAGGAAAAATGAAATTAAAAACTATGAAGACATTTAAGTCTTTTGCACGTTCCCGCAAATGTGTGACAATGTGTGAAAATGTTTAACTTGACTTAATATATTTTTCATAACTAAAGACAATAAATTTTTTAATAATATAAAAGTAAATATTGTTTATTGCTAGTGATCGATAATCTCACATTCAATATAGTGATCTAGAAAAAGTATTTGGAGTTGCCCATCGTGCCAACTTCTTTCATCATACTACTAAAATCATTATCCGCGGAGTGAATTAGGCAGCAATCAATCGCGCAGTCAATCGTGCAGTGAACTATAAGAACAGTGCAGTCAATCGCGCAGTTATTTGCACAGGCAACCGTGCAGTGAATCATGTAACATTTTTTTAGTATGGTTTGTAATATAAAAACTACATTAAAATGGTTGGACTAATGCGTTGCAAAGCATTAGCTTGTGTTTTTGAATGTGACAAATTTGCATTTGTATGTTGCAATTTGTGCTTTTGATTACAAATTTGACATTCAAAATATTTTGTAAATTATGAGTTGTAAACTTGGAGTGAACAAGTTGTGAATTTGAAGTTGTGATCTTGGAGGTTGGCATACAAAGTTGGTGTTTCAAAATTGCATATTCGAGTTGTGGAGATTGAAATTTCAAGTTTTGAGGTGACATTGCAAGTATTGAGATTGTAATTGCAAGTTGAGTTTGTGGGCGTGTGAAATTTGCATTTGTGTGTTGCAGTTTGTGCTTATCCAAAATCAATTTAAAACTCTTGATTACAAATCTGAAGTTCATAACATTTTTGAAATTCCATGTTAAAATGCAAAAAATCTAGAACTTAATTTTTTATTTTTTATTCTATTCTATTACATTATTAAAATTCACGCATAGATTCAAAGATATATTATATTTTTGTACATTGTTGTTACCTTTCTTTTTTTATATTTTGTGATATAAAAACTACATTAAAATGGTTAAACTAGTGCGTTGCAAAGCAAGCACCAACTGCTAGTTTAATATAAAAATTCCTATGATTTTTTCATTTTATGTCGGATTTAGATTAAAAAAAATATCTCACAATGCTATAAATAATGTCCACGTATAGTAGAAATTCCATGGAAGAATAATATAAATTGACACCATAAAAACCAACTTTAATCTTTTGGAGTCCTGCGAGTGGACTCTTTAGACTTTGGAACTTGTTTAAGGGATTTTGGGGTTAAATTTGTAACAATAGGATCCTCTTCCACTAAATATTTATAAGATAATTTGGTTATAAAATATGTTAATATGTGTGGAACAAAAAAAATAGTATTATTTCCAATTTGTCCACCAAAATGACTACATGCAATTTATAATACCAAGAGAATAGAAATTAATAACTTAATAGGTACATTGATAATTGACACCTTCATAATTATTCTGATAAGTCACAGTAGGATTATCTTTCAAACATTTTATGAAATAATGTGGTTCAAGTACTGTGACTTTTAACCACAATTTCTTTCAAAAATTGCAGTGGTAGTAAGAAGTTGAGTCTATGTGGTTATAAATTGTAACTTTTGACCTATTATCTAAAATAACTTGCTACTACTAATGAGAAATTTTGGCCATTGAAGGAACAATATGTAATTTTGATGTTACATTTATACAGTAATTATCAACTTCAAACCTCTAAGTCATGTTTTAACTAGACACCCGTATATTAAAATATCATTGCACAGAATATCAAATTTGCCATATGTTTACTCAAGTACTTATAACTTACTTCTATTCATGAAAAGTTGAAATAGCGCTTATTTATGAAATCACGTACATTCATTCTTTGGTAAATATTAACTAAACGGATATTTAACTAAATATGGACAAATCGATCAATTATGGACCAAATAATAACTTAGACTCGGATTTCATTTCTTATATCATACAAAAAAACAAGAAAATATGGGCTAAATCCTAAACATATACATTCAAAATTGCGTGCCACCAAACATTGTCCCACACAAAACTATAATAACTGTCTCATATCATAATAAAGTCTCTTCAAAACCACTAGAATCCTTAACTTTAAGCGTTGGCTGTCAATCCACAAAATCTAAAGATTCTCCAAAAACCTACAGATTCTCCGTAGACCCTAAATACTCTCCCAGACCCTAAATATTCCCCTTGAACCCTAAAGAATCTCCATATGCCCTAAGGATTCTCGAAGACAGAATTAAAATCAAAGGCCAGCCGACAAAGAAAGAGGAGGAATCAGAATCACCGAATATTTTTATAGAAGAAATCTCATGATTGAAAAAGGTGAGTAAAAAAACTCCAATGATCAAACAAATTATTCAAAAAATGGGATGAAAAATAAGGTGATAATTTGGAAATTAAACCAATAATATGAAACAATGAGAGGTGGTCAACATGAAAACGAAGTACGTGGTTTGTCCTACGAGTCCAAACGTCGGCCGGCAGCCGACGGACAACAGAGACTTTAGAGGACAACAAACAAAGAAGGCTTCCGGAAGGCAGCTCGCAAAAATAGTAGCAGATGGCAGAATGATCTCCTGAACAATTAGGGAAACACTAAGAGAGTAAAGGCAAGAGTAAGAAGGGCAAACATATGATCTCCAAACTCGAAATAAAAAAAGGTTGTCGGCTGGCAGCCGACAAGAAGAACTTCAATGATAAAGAATAAAATCCTGCCAACAGAATGTTGTGAAAAAAACATCCATCAAGTAAGTCCGGCAAAGTGGGTAAAGCAATACAAGTGATCAATCTGAATACAGAAACAAAGAAGAGGAAGTAGGTTTCATAAATAGATGACTGCCTATTGGCAGCACGTAAAATACTGAACATACATAAACGACCATCAAGAGAATACATTGATAACAAAATTCTATTACACACAGCATTCTACAAAGCACAACATTAAAACAGATTGGTAAAACAAGCTTGACTAAAATAAAGTACATCAAGGATAAGATTCGAATAGAGCACGATATTTTACTCCAAATAAATGTTATATTTGGAGGTGCCCCATAGATGGCAGTAGTCTGGAAAATCGATTAGAGAAAAACAACTGCAGAGGACTATTTACAAGTTGAACTACACTTGACATCTACCAGTTCTTACGCCATGCAGGAGCGTACATATCGGAGTCCACGTCCGAACCGGTGTCGCATCCGGTTTCAAATGGATTACCCGAAAAGCTTGAAAACGAATCGCTGTCAAAGTTCCCGGTAGCCCACAAGTCCACCTCGTCCGATCCATTACAGTGGAGGTCATCTTCATCAGAGCATCCCAACTGTGCAACGACATGCTGACCGCCATCGTCGTCTGAATCGACATCGTGGTTGGACTCCTCTTCGTCATCTTCCTTGTTCCAATTCTCCTCATGAACGTCAGTCGACGGAACAGTGCTATCCACAGAGTTTTCAGACACTATACTATTCTGAGACTCTGCCTCCCTGGCAACTCTGGCCTCATTTGCCTCCCTCTCCTCCTTTTCCTCTCTCGCTCTCCTGACAAGCGCCATACTACGAGTCTCAACCATGTCGTCGGCTGGAAACAGAATCAGACTAAGAAAAGAAGAAATCACTCCAACGTGTGGCAAATATAAACCAAGATACACAAAAACAACTGAACACAATGAGATACTTCACATACAGTGAATCCGTGAATTTATAATTCACTTGCCGCAAATTGCGCACCAACAATAATTACTCATGTACAACTACCCATCTACTCATCATAATGATACCGAGCAACACACGTGCCACAGATTTAAGTCTTTCCTTCACACGCACGAAGACTTTGACCACGAAAAATGGATCGAACTACATATGCAAAATACAGAGGCTGTCGGGTGGCAGCCAACAAGAATAACACCAACTACTCAGGCTGAGATCATGACATATGAGTTACTTGAAAAATGTATCAATGGCCGAATGACCGGCAGATACTACTGTTCCAGACATCATTCAAATTAATATATGATGAACGAATTACATTGCAGAAAACATCAACCCGTCGGTTGGCAGCCGACCAAGAAAATGATATCATTTGCTATTGCCATGAACAGAGATGCCACCAGCCTCCAAACAAGCCATTGCAGCGCTCGCTGCTTCAGGTGGAATACGATGGGTCTTTGGAGGCCCACGCTTATTATGAGACGGGTAGCAAGGCGAGAAGAGAACGATTCTACAGTTCTGAATATCTGGATCCCTGTGCTCACGCTCCCACCGCCTATTCCAGCACTCCTTCCCGATGATCTTCTTAGAATCTTTCTTGGTCGTGAGTGGAACCCACCATTCAACCTTAAAGTTTCCGTAGGAATCCCCAGGACTGTGGTTGACGCACTTAACTACCCGGCCCATCCACACAGGAAGGTAATGCCCAGTGCAAGGTTGGCAGAGAACAAAATCACCAAGGAGAACATCACAAAATGGATTGAAGGATAATTTTGGACGGCTCATCTCGGGCCGCAGAAAGGGTAAGCGTCAGGCTCATCTTCTGGTGTGACATCCAAGCCGGAAATAATTGCATCCGGTTGTGACGCTGCACGAGCATGATCACGCATCCAGTCCGATTTCGGCTAGAATCCTTCTTGCAGACAGTCGGGGTTTGGCGGGAGAGGACCAGATATTAGTTGTAAAAGACGCTCCCAATAATCAATGAAAGGTTCCATATCTGCGGCATATCGTTTGTCTCGAGCCATGCCCGTCCTCTAGAACTCAATATACTTTGCAATACCGTTCTTGATAAAGGACTGCTTCTCGCTGTTTCCAGTCGCTCTTGCAACCTCCTTTTCCTTGTTTTGCTTCGCTTCGTTGACATGAACGTCACCCCAAAGCGGCTTGAAGGGTACTGGTTTTGGATCACCAATCGGAAGGTTTGGATTCCCGAATTGATCCGCCGTCCACATCTTCAGAGGCTTATCTGAATGCAATATACAAAAAAGTTAGACAAAGATAAGAAAGCAATGAAATGGAAGGAATGAAGGACAAAAGAAGCACAAAAGTAAAATCCGTCGGCTGGCAGCCGACATATAAGTAACAAGAAAATCAGCAGAAAATAAATGCAAACAGAACGATGACAAAAACAAATGAGCCTCACCCGGAGGGAGCCATGATGAATCCGTTGCACTTCTCTTGTATCTCATGACCGACCATCCCGCATCTTCACCTTCCTCTTCAACGTAAAATTTGAAAAGGTGCATCTCACCAAGGCCAACAAGCTAATTCTTGCCTTCGTGATGGTAATCAGCAATGTAACTTTTGAAATCAGCAACCTCTTGAACAAGTTCAGGAATAAAGGCTACTGTCTTATGAGAGTCCATGAAAGATTTCATGAGGTCAGCAAAGCAGTAAATGTTTTTCTGTTTGATGGATTTTGAAAGGTAACTAAAATGCGCGTCAATGTCTTCATGAGTATGGCCAACAATCAAGAATCCCACAGTCACTTCCTTAAAAATTCGTCTGGCTGTGAGAAGCGAATAGAAGGCCATGACGAACCTGTTCTTGTTATCCTTTGCAGAGTTATCAAGTTGGAGATACAGTTTCCGAGGAAGTTTAACTTCCGGTTGAGCGAGCGAAGAAACTGGAAGCGGATCGCCCCTAGCTTCTGGAATCAACGAACTACATCTAGATTTACCGCGGAGTAAAGATTCAAAGAACGAATTCTGAGGTGGACATGTAAAAAGCTGCTTTGACTCACGCACAGGTCGGCGCTCCAATGCCCGAAGAACACGGCAAATGGACGAAATTGTGAAATTGGAGTCCCCAGGCCATAAGGACGTGGAGTAATGCGCATACGCGCCGTCGCCGTGACCGTGAGTAAGCATGCCAGTATATGAAATAGAAATCTGTCCAAGACCTGCGGTCGCTTTTGTAATCCGCTGCATTCTTGGAATGGCCATCTTTGAAGTGTCCATCTTGTCGTGAATAATGCAAAGAAACTCAGACGGGTAATTAATGGACTGAGATGTCTATCCGGAGTACACATTACGGCAAGCACTTTGGTAGTTGAGATGCCTCGCCCGATCATCATACAGTGCTTGCCATTCGTCGGACCTGCAAGGATATTTGGCTAGAAACTCAACCAGATAGTCACACTCGGTACATCTCGAAAAGTTGCTACCCACGGCCTTCACTTCAACGTTCCGAAAAAACTTCCGTTTCAATCGACTAACAGCAGATTGCGAAATCGGCTTGACATAGCATTCAGAGTTCACCTGGAATCGAAAGAGATAGCAATCAAGACTAATGAAGTAGAATTAATGAGATGCAAAAATAGACATGCATCGGCTGCCAGCCGACACAATGGGATATATGAGCAAGTCAAATGTACAAGTAGTAATAATGTTAAACCATATCAGGTTGGACATATCACGGAGATGATTCCAGTCCATCGCAGTAGGAAGAACCATCAGAGATGCAACCCTCTTGTTGCCGATGACTCGAAACTCATTTGGCATGTGGTCTGCATTATCGTTGATGATTCTAGAAATGGTCCCACCAGCCTGAACTATCTGAGACCTGGGGCGCAAAATTCCCGTATTTCCATGACCACCATTTACACGTCCGTTCAATGAATCCGATTTATACTTGTAGTATGCAGACTTCGAGACGCCATGAATGCAAAACCACGCAACTTCGCAAACATCGACACCATGCAGAGTTATGAAGGGTTTCCAGAAGCAAGGAACATCGTGGAGTTGGCCCTGAACAGCGTACGCAGTTTCACGCCATTGCTCAAAGCTTGAGGAGTAGAACTGCTGGCGGATTCTACAAGTGTCCACCCAAAGAAAAATATGACAGCATCGTCTCGAACAACACTTTTTCGAACTAACAAGTTGACAAGAATCTTTGGACTGGAGGCGTCCAAACTTGGTAACAGAAACATCGCACTTCTGCTTAAGCTTCCGTTTCATACTACTGTATGGATCCTTGGCCACCCCCTCAAGCCCGTCATCTCTACATGTGGCTTGATTGTGCTCAGAGCAGTAGATGAGGCACTCTGACAGCAGTGCACCACCTTCAAGGCGCGTGTGCAAAATCTTCCAGCGCAGCGTCGTCATCTAAAGATCCTCATGCTGAGAAACAAAGAGTACGCCAACGTCTGTGTCACCCAAAACGTCCGCATCACATGCTTCATGCGGGAGACAAACTTGAATCATCGCCCGCCCAACTAAAGCGAGATTATTGTCGAGCAAATGGCAGTACTTGTTCCTCCATTGTGGTCTATCCGGATATTGAAATTGATCACAATTGACCCCTGAAGGGAAGGTTGCTTCAATCGGTGGTTGATCAGTTGAACGTCGGCTGCCAGCCGACAGAATGTCTTCATATCGCTCTTGACATGCTTTGGAGTCGCTTCCCGAATCCACATTGAATCCTGTGGACACTTGAAAAGTGCTGTCATCATAGATCATGTCCCTGCGATCGTCGTCATCCGAAGCGCCTGACATCTCACTCACTGAATATTCATGAGATGAGGAGTATCCAGTGTCGTCACCGACACGCATGGGGCGAACTCGATAGCCACTCCAGAGAACAAGATTACCCACCGTGTCACCAAGCGAGATCACCTCAGGGAGCTCGCAGTATGCGGTATGAGTGAGGAACTTAACATTTACTGTCTGGACTCGGACAACCAGGAAAAAGCTGTGAGGAATTAGGAACCCTTCCCACGATCCCTTTGGTGAGCACTCGTCTATAACTCCAACGCCTGCACAACCGTTGTGACCTATGACATCAACAAGGAGGGCAACCTTCATTCCGTCACGAAGGTTCAGAAACGGCAGAACTATTTTGATATCCTCAACGGGTTGCAATATGGATTCCGGTTGATCCTCATTGAGTTCGTCGATGAAAGCGAATGGACGCAGGTCAGCCGCATCCCAATCGATTGACCGGCCAGAGCATTCGAAGCATGGATAGTCCATCAATTGGGAACGGGATGGGCATTTCCATCGAATCGGAAACATCGATTACCTTGACACGAATAATCCATGGATCCCTCAGAATGATTTTTGAACAACTGCGCGTCCAACATAATAGAGACCTGAGTGAGTTAGGGCGACTTGAACACCTTTGCGTGGCTTCCATCGACCTGATTTTCCGTTCTTCATAAACGATAAAATGGGTCCGCAGTCCATGATCTAGAATGCCAATTGGGCTTCGTCGGCTGGGAGGCGACAAAATTTGTCGAAGATATCAACCTATGGATCCAGCTCGAGAACGGCTCACAAATAGGGAGTGTGTGTATGCATGTGTCACATAGTCAAAACTGATGCATTAGGTTTTTGGATTAGGGTTCAAGATTAGGGTTTCGAGTTTTGGGTGAACTTCCAAAGGATTTCAGTGCTTTTGCATGAGACTTGGGAATCTGTGATTCGGAAAGAGCATGTGCGTGATTTCTTGGAATGCAGATACAAACTGGGAAGGTGCACTTTTGTACACACATTCGGTTTCCAGTGTTTAGGGTATCAAGACTTCAGGTAGTCAGGTGATCAACGCAGAATCAGCGTTAAGGTGAGGCAACAAGGTCGACTTACACAGTATCAAATTGCATCTCAAAATCTAGAAAGCTACAGGACAATACACTAATTTTACTGAACATGGAATCTGAGCTCTAACCGGAGAAAGCATTGAACTTAATTGAACCAGACATGATCGCCTACACCATAAATGAACGCCTACTTCTAGAAAGTGCTTGTCATCGCGCAACAAGTAGAATGCTTGAATGCTAAATACAGCCAGTGCAGAAAAGTGCAAAGCGGACGATCTAAGCTGAGACAATAACTATACTACACGAAAGCGTGTGAGAGCAGGTGCAATAAAGAGAAGCAGACGAGAAATGACAGAGGATACGGAGTAGATGCGTTGATATCCCTCTCTCAGCTGAACAATGTGCGCAGAAGTCGATTTTGAAATTTCGCGCCAGAAACACCTTCGTGGATTCGCACCCAGAAATTCGCGCGCATTCATTCTTGGACTGCAAATTCAAATTCGAACGGAATCGAATGTGAAATTTCAACACGAAACTTCCTTGCGAAATTCGAAAAGATTTTTTCAGAGAATCAAAAACAAAATATAAATGACGAGGAAGAATGAGTCGAATCCGAAAGCCAAACTAAAAAGAAATTTCAAAAAATCAAAGAATATATAAAAGAGACATTTAAGAAAATCTAAATTAGAATATTAAAAAGAAAGTTACATCAGATCAAAAAAACGACAAGTAAATCTGAATATTGGAAAATTAAAAAATAAATTTAAATGAAATTGAAAATGCTACTTGTAAATCCAGCCGGTTGGATGAAAACTGACAGACTACCGAGACTATCAGACAATCAGACTACCGAGACGCTTCGATGGCCTTTCGATTAAGGACGAAAGTTGATCGAACGGTCGCGGCGTTCAGATTTGAGGACGTATAAAAGGTCAGGCTTCCACCAAACCGGGTCATTTGCAATCTACTCTTCCTGGTTTAGTTAAGCAGCTTTAGGAATAGGTTGTAAGACTTTTCCTTGTTTAGGACTGAATCCGTCCGCGACCAGCCGATGTAGGATTTCCGGAAGTTGAAGAAAGCAGTGGAGGAGCACCCAGCAGGCGGAACGAGGCGGAGGAGCTCGAGCGCTAGACTAAAAGTGACCAGCCGACAGGTTTTTTCCAGCAGCCGACAAAATGACGTCAATCGATAGGTATAATTCTCTTTCACCGTCAACTGCCAACCGACAGCAAGCTGTATATATTTTGGATTTTTCAATTTTTAGTTCCATTGAATGAAGTAATGCTATATATTGTAGCAATTGTGCTCTGTTCCAATGGTAATCTTTAGTGTCGGCTGCCAGCCGACGGAATTCTCTTGCGTCTGCTGCCAGCCGACGACGTTCTACTCGGATGTGGCTTACGAGAAATGCTCGCTATTTTGTTGCGCAGGTTGAGTAAGCTGAAGTGGCTGTTTGGGCCTTCTATTAGTGAGGACGAGGCAGTTTGGCTCGATAATTAGGTTCCAAATGCCACATTCGAGGCTCGTCGTGAATTGACCGAATGGGGCATTACCTGGAGGCTAGGGGAGGTGACTGAAATGGGAATCAACGGGAAGCACTTGGGCAAGAGTTTTCTTGGTGGAAACCTTGTCGCCGTGATGGATATTATGGAAGATCCTGAGGACGACAACTGTATTCGACTCCTACTAAAGGTGAAGGTTCGAGTTGCCGACGACGACCCGGAGTCCTATGCTGTTTGAATTCGCTATGCCCTCTACTCACAGGAGCTTTGCACGTCAGCACAGGAGGTGGGCATGCAATTTACCGACTTGCACCCAGAGAGCCGCGCGGAATTGGTCGAATGCTTTATGCAGGCGAAGGACCAGAGAGTGGCACTCAATGGCGGATCTAAGGGAAATGGCAGACGTAAAGCTGCAAAGAAGCCTAGGGCCTCAAAAAAGGCTAGCAGTTCTGCGCTGACTCTTGTTGCTGTGGCACCTGATCCGGCTCCGAAGAAGCGGGCGTCGAAGAAAACTGCGAAGGAGAAGACGGTGGCCGAAGCCCTGGTATGTCTGAACAACCTCTCATCCAATACCAACAGTAAGGAGGTCAAAGAGATGTACAACACGGTTGAGAAAGGATTAGGGCGTTGTTATTAGTTTGGGTAGCAGGTTCTGCCAGTAAAGATTCATTCGTCAAAGATCCACCTTGCGCCCCATGGAATGGTCTATCGTGAACTCGTCAAAAGGCGCCTCGACCAGCTTCGAATCATCTACAAAGCTATTGGTCCTTGGCAGGCAAAACCGCCACTATACTGCGTTCCTCTACGTGCTCCACCAGGTTCTGCTCAAGATGGCAAGGAGTTAAAGGGTATGGAACTTCTTCGCAGGAGCATGCCGAAAATGATGGAGGACCAAGTTCATTTCGGCGGTCAGACGTACAAGTGGTATGATGAACCAAATTGTCATTGGTTCATCATTGGTGGGCAGCACATATATACTGTGTGTAAGGAGCTCGGAGAGATGGAGGACCCCAAATCATCGAGAGCTAAGTATTTCATGGAGTGGGACATTATTGTACTCTAGTCGAATACTCAAGACGACCTGGTGAAAATTTTGAACCTTCTGAACGTTGATGTTGCCGAGAAGAAAGCGGAAGAGACCTACGTTCCCCAACTTCGTAGAATGAGGGAGAGGTGGATTGAGCTTGGTCGCGTTGACAAGCTTCAAGACCATGCTGCCTGGAAGGTACTTTTAGTGCTCACTTGTTTGTTTATGCTCATCTTGTTGTTTGGCTTCAGTGTATCTGACTATCGGCTGGCAGCCAACGGCCTTACATGTGTTGGAACCTGACTCTATTCATCGTGATTGCTGCAGGATTTTTGCAAGAATCACCTCACTGTGATTATGAGTAAGGCTAAAGACGTGGAGACCCAGAAGCTACCCCTTGTTTTCGTTCCTGATGATCTCTACAACAAGTGGCAAGTGGTTTTCACCGTTTGGCAGATGGGTCAATTAATTGGGGAGAACGGTCAACCTCCTCTTCAGATTCCACGAATGCCGCAGCGGGACATCACGCACACGGACCTTTCGTACCTCGTCAACCTGTGTGATGAGGACTCCATGAAGCTGGCTGAGGCGATTCTGGATAAGAAGGTGTATATTAAGGTGAACGCAGGAAAGGAGAAGGGGGCTATTGGTGTGTGGATGAAGTCGTGGGTAAAGGATGTAAAGATGAACTACATCATCAAAAACGAATTGATGTTGAAGTACCGCGATTATCCACTAAAGAAGCCTGGAGAGTCCGCATATGTCCCTTGGGCGTATGAGCAGTTTACGTTGCTTGCCGCTGAGAAGGGTATCAACGATGAAACCCTTGATAACATCCGACGCGAATTGGAGCAGTCTGATGCTGGCTCAGCATTCCTGAAGGGGAGGAACAACGGGATTACTCCAACGACCAATGAGGCCCCGCCCGAGTTTTGGTCTGCAGTAAAGAAGTACGCCGTTCTTTGTGATGAGGATCTGGTTGATGAATTTGCTATTCGCTTCGATGTTCGTGTTGCCAAGGGGCTTGTCGAACTGGTGAAGAAGATTGACGACAAAGGAGACGTGCAACTCGAGAAGGGAGCTCGCGAGATGTTCGTTGTGTTTGGATTCGACGAAGCTGGGGAATCGATCTTTATAGGCAGAGACGGGCTCAAAGCAGTTGTGCAGAGGGTGCTGCGAGTGAGTGATGATGAACAGTCTGAGATTTTCGCTCCCTACAATTCTTATTACCGACGACAACTCCAATTTCCAAATCGAGTCGGAATGTCGCAGTTCGACAGGAGTATGTGCCGTCCACACAATTCGCTACCTCCCTGACAGTAGCCGGAAGTTCAAGTTGTCGGCCATGCACGACAGACCTCTGGCTAACGCCGGAATCCTCTACAACAAACCTAGTGATGAGCGTGAAAGATTCACCCAGTTCAAGAAGGTGACGGGACTGACGAAGCCTCTAAATCCTGTCTATGACGACGCTGCTTCGCCCTCGTCCAAGAGCTGGTGTGGAGATGTGTGCAATCCATGCATGGGTTTGCTCACCGCAATATTGAGTCCTACCTTAGCGGTGAAGGAATCAAGACACCGCAATCCTTCACCGCCCCAGGCATTGAAGACAGTCAGGCATTGAAGACAGTTTTCTACAGCGGGTTTCTGACTTATCTTCTCGTATTTTTTCTCAGCGGGCGAAAGCAACTGTGATTGAGTTTGTGCACGAGGAAGCCGACATTGCTATCGCGAAGGAGCGCGTTAAGAACATGTCGTTTCTCCCGCAACCGTCTGGTGTTTCTAATCGAATCACCTGGCCTCAGCCGTTGGATTCTACATTTGTTGCTACCCAACTTGCAGAGACTTTTGGGCCACCGCCAAAGGTTGTGGAAGACGATGAATTTTCTTGTCTTGCTCGGAAGGTTGTGGATGAGTTTGTGGTTCAATCTACCCAAGCATCCATGTCACGGAATTCGTTGGATGTGTATGATTTATCGGACGACCAGACATCTGATCATGATGTCGGGATAAATGAAGAGAAGACCAATCTTGACCATCTGATTACCCATATCGTCCAAGGACCTCAGTCATCCATGCTGGATGTTTTGCCTACAATAGAGGAAGAGGCAATGCCTTCCGGGTCTGTGGTCATCAATTTGGCCGAGCAACCGCAAGTCGAAATAGTTGTCCGGACTGGCGTCTCATCTGTAGCGGGTACTAATGCAAAGACTGTCCACCCGCCGAATCTTGCAACGGACCCTGCTTCCCGAAGATCGATTACTCGAGATTCTCGAGTGGTCCTGCCGGGACCTAAGAATGAAGTTCCCGTAATTTCAACGGGTACTCGCGTCTCTCTTGGAAGCCCAAAAGCAAAGAAGGCAAAGACTTCCAGCAAAACTTCAGGGAAGAAGCGGGCGACGTCTCCATCGGCAAAGACGAAGGGTTCTGCTACAAAGCGTGGTTAAAGAAGCAATTCTTCTTCCAGACCGAACACCCCAATGACCCCCGAAGGCAAAGATCTCCCCAAACGAGTCCATGTCTCCTATCGTGGATCGCGCAGGCAATCTATCTGGAGGTTAGTTTTATAGTTAGCTTACTGTAGGTTCAGAATTTAGTGACCTAGCGTGGAACTAATTTTCTGAAATATTTATAAACCCACCATGATTCTGTGCTGGGATACCCTACTAATTTTATGTTTGATTTTCTGAATTATTCTCTGACCTTGTCTAATCTTCTCAGTCAGTTCGTCGGCTGGCAACCGATCAGGGATCTAATGTCCTTTAATGGTCTTTCTTTAAATCAGTTGATCAGGGACTAGTACTCCTGTACGTGCTGCTTCTGGTGCAGTGGAGCAGGTTGGTGCAGATCGAGAATCCGAAGCGTTTGAGCACATGGTTCAGGTGGGTTTGACACCCCTTAAAGATTACTTCCTTGTACTTGAATTGAATGGTTTGGTTCTCACGCATGGCGCTGATCGTGTTACAAAGTTCCGGCCTCACACCCAAGAATTTCTCAAGTACTGTGTTGATAATTTTACTATCGTGATTTGGAGTTCCGAAAGTCCGGCTCGAGTGGGGACTCTTCTTAATGACCTGCAAGATCAGTTCAAATTCATTCTTCAAAGAATCAAACACGTCTTCGATAATACCCTTTGCGACGTAGCTCGGTATTCTATCGATGGCAAGAAGTTCTACCTGAAGAGGCTATCAACATTATTTCTTAGTTATGGGGATTTGATAGGGAAAGGAGCCAATAGCGCCAACACCCTCCTGATTGACGTTCATCCGTACTCGAATGTCAAGAATTCTCCATATAACGCCATTCATCCCATACCCTACACTCTCACTTCAACTGAGACTGCCAAAGAGAGTAGGCAAGCCCTCTCGGTGATAACTTCCTTTCTGAGTGCGATGAAGGAAGTGGGCTGGACTGTATCCTTGTACACCTCAACTGTGGACCACCTTATCCTGGTGAAGAAGTTCGCCTTGCCCTTTCAAAGTGACAAGCATCGTCGTCCTTGTCCTCAAGTTGCGAATCCGGAGTTGAATGATGGGCTCTCGGCGAGTGTAGACGTGGTCTTGCCTGATGCTGCCGTCGTCTCTAATGTGCCTTCCGGCCGCAGGGTGACCTTTCTTGAACCTAAGCCTGTCGACCCTTATAAGACTCGGCTGGTAGCCGTCCCAGGGAACCCTCGGTTGCTTCCTGGAGAACCCGAATGGGAGCAGTTTGTTTGGTCCTTTCCAAGCGAGAAGCGTCCAAGGTCACTTCCAAGTAGACGTTAGATCAATCTGTCGGCTGCCAGCCGACGCTTAAATTCATTACATTTCTTTTCATGACATTCGTCACGACTATGGAATTATATTTTTGTTCGCACATAGATATTATCTTTGAGTGAATGTTTACCCCTAATAAACATCGATTGTAATTATCTCAAGTTCCTATGCACTTGATGGGTTCTTAATTCATGCATCGTCATCCATTCATTTCTTCAGGTTGACTCTGGAGTTGGCGACGCAAGTGAGTGGTCTTTATCGCTCCGCGCTGGACCATCTGAGAAGGTCAATAAGTACTTCCTTGTCTTATCCTTGAACGGTCTCTTAATGGTGCAAGGTGTTGGAGCCGACAGGAAATGGCATACCATCTTTCGGCCGATGCTGAAAGAGTTTCTCGAGTTCTGTGTTTCCAACTTCACTGTGGCAGTTTGGAGTGACCAATCCAGCTCTTTTCTGAAGTTACAAATGATAGCTCTTGAGGGACAGTGTAGCATCGTTAGAGAAATTAGACATTGTTTCCACAACAGTTTCTACGACACAGCGGCGACATCGTTCAACGGTCGGACTCTATATATTCGAAGGCTTTCTACTCTGTTTTTGCATCCGTCCGGCCTGTTAGGCACTGGAGCGAATAGCCTAAACACTCTTCTTCTCGACTGCTGTCGTTTTGCTAATGTCCGGAACAGTCCCCTCAATGTCACGCATCCCCTGACATCGATCTGACTTCGAAGGAGACCCTGAAGAATGCCGTTCTTCCTACTGTTGTTCAGTTCCTTTCCGGTTTGATTTCTTCGGGATTGCCTATTCCCGAGTATGTTTGTGAGAAAATCGATTCGACCGGATATCATAGACTCTGGCCCGATGACCCAAAGTGGGCGGAATACGTCGAAGCTTATCCCAGCTCGATGTGTCTTAGTATTTCTTCCTCTTAGGATTGTAGCGTCGACTGGCAGCCGACGCCCTCGAATGTTCATTTTGTCAGACCTTTCTTGACTTGCTGTAAATACAATTTTTGGGTAAAGCTCTTTTGTTTTTTGAACAATTATTTGTGATTGGTGCCTCACTGAATCTATGCATGTCTGCTTTATTGACTTCAGATGCAAAATTTATTCCTTGAAGTCGGAGTTCCTGGGGATATTTCGCACCAATTTGCAGTTGCAACTGATCTAGGAGACGTTGACTTGACGGATATCTCCCCGCGCTTCAGCGGCTTTCACTCACTGTTGGGAGATTATGAGAGACTGGAGCATAAAAAATTACCTATTGCGGCAAGCGGTCTTGGATTTCATGTCGATTCTGGCCAATGTTCACTTCAGCGTGTCGGGGAGCCTGCTGTTGTAATCAAACCTGCTGTCGTAGTTGAGATCGTGTCACCGATGCGTCCTGGAAATATCGCTGTCGCTTCTGGCTCCACCCGCTGTCACATCGAGGTGGTAGACACCGACGATTTAGTTTCTGATGGTGCTTGTCCTATCGGTGTCAATGTTGTCGGCTCCCAACCGACACCTTCGTCTGCTTCAGTTCCAACTGCCGACCTCAGCTCCGATTTGGTTCACAGGAACATTCAGGTGGGTCCTTCAAGCTACTACTTCGTCCTTGAACTAAGGGAGCTTCTCTTCGCCGAAAGTTTTGTTTGTCGTGGCAATGCTAAGAAGAAGAGCTTTTATCATAAATCCAGGCCTGGGCTTCGAGAGTTCCTTGCTTTCTGCCAGTCGTCCTTTTCGTTGGCCTTTTGGTCAACCGATAATTCCAGAGCGATCCATCGACACATGGATCACTTGTTTGAAGTTTTCCCTGACTTACGAAAGAACACAAAAGTGTTGGGCACTACGTACTGTGATTCCTCTGCGGCCAAGAATCCCTTGACTTTAGCTGCGCCGCTGCTGAAGAGGTTAGCCCGAATGTTTTCTGATAGACGCTTTTTAATCGGGCCTGATGCAAATGAGCGGAACACGCTTCTCGTTGATCCCTTTCCTCTCCAGAATATCCTCAATAGCCCCTATAATACTGTTCATCCTTCTCTATTTAAGTATAATATTCCGGAGATCTCAGTTCCCGGGATGCAGCCTTATCTATTGAGTGCGTTAGTTCCCTTTCTCTTGGGACTTTTGAAGTCTCGAGTCAATGTTCAGGAGTACTGCCATGCAAATTGGGAATTTGGAACTTCTCGACTTTACCCTGGGTCGTTTCAGCATCAAAAGTACAGGGAGGTCATCTATCCCCAGGCCTTGGGTTTCGACGCTCCATACTGTCCCGATGAATTGGAATCGAAGCTGTTAATAACCTACTCGAACTAGGTATTCATCTATTCTAGAATGGGCTTTTTCAAGTTTCTATTCCTCTTCATTGCTATTGACAATCAGAAACTGATCCTTCTTTCCTTGTAATTTCTTAATTTTTGTGATTTTATGATATATTTTCAAATTCCAGCTTTCCTGTGTGTATGTATTGCCTTTATCACATGTGTGTGCGTCATCTCTGATGATGGTCATGTGCTTTGTTATGCCCCGTCGGCTGGCAGCCGACAGTACAGTGTTTTCATCTTTCCTTAATATTCGGCATCATGACGATTGTCTTCTTTTTTATTTTCCAGGGGTCATCCTTTTATTTCAAATGCTTATATGGAACCCCTTCACCGTATCGAAAGTGTGTTGTCCTCTGTGTCAATGGGCTCCTTTGCTTTGTAAAACCGCGTGTGCCAATTTCTGGTTCTTGCACTCGTGAGAATATTGTTCGTCGGCCGGGCCTGAAGAAACTTTTTGATATGTTGCTCCCTTGCTATAACGTCGCGCTTTGGTCAACGTTGCCGATGGAGGAGTTACAACTTGTCTTGCGGCATATTCTTCCGGTTGGTGTCATGGATAGGCTGTCATTTGTCTATAGCAGACGTGACTTAGCGCAGAACAAAAATTTTCCTTGGAGTTACAAAACGATGTCTATTCTTTCTAAGAAGAATCATTCGCGTTTTGTCTGCTTGCCTCATCAAGTTCTGTTCGTGGATGTGAACCCAAGGTCCCTCAGGAAAAATCCCGACAACATTTGTTATATTCCCTGGCCGTTTCAGGGTCATTTGAGCCTTCGAGACAATGACCATGTTATTCCTAACGTGGTGACCGACATCCTTCCCTTCATCCATCCGCTCCACAGATTTTCAAGCGTGCCTAAATATTTGGAGCAAACACATCGACCTCGTCAGTCTTATTGGGCGGTTTCAAGGGCGCGTGAGTGTGGGCGCACAGTTGTCCAATGGGACGAAATCGAATGGTACTAGGTCTTCTCTTTCGGCTGCCAGCCGATGGTCTTCAAATTAGTTTTTGTCCGTGATTTTAAGGATGCATTTTGTAAAGTTCATGAAAGTGAACATTTGTGTTGTATAATTTGATTTTGAGGGTTCATGTACTTGTCATTAGTTTCCGTTCAACTTATTATAGGATGGTTTCTTCTAGGAAGTTGTATTTATTTGTTCTCGAGATGTTCACTTTTTGGTTGGCTGCCAGCCGACACTGTAATTTGTTCTGATCAATAAACGTCTCTTTTTTGGAACTGGTATATGTTATTTTGGGACATCGGATTTGTCAATTGTGTTTTTCTTCCTTTATTACTTTTGGCCTCTGCTGCCCGCCGACTGAGTTTTTTCTCAGTGACTTATTTTTGACTCGTTTTTATTTCTGGACTTTGTTTTGTCCATATTTAATTAAATATCCGTTACTATCATCTTTACTACATTGACTTATACTACAAAATAATCTATACACAATGGATGTTAGATTATAATTATAGCATGATGCAAAATAAATTTCAACTTTGTTTGAAATGCTATTCTATTGTTCAAGAAACTATGATATGCATGATGATATTAGATTTTATAATAACATATTAGAATATTGAAGCAAGTAAAATCGTATTGAATGCTATTCTAAAGGAACTTTGTTCATGTACTAAATCATGAGTATTCATCGTTCAAGCCTAAAATATGTGATACTATAAAATATAAAACTATACAATCCCATATATTAAATAATGACTTGGAGTTAACATTTATAATTATATTTAACAAGATAGTATCCAAAATAAATATAAGCTTAAAAGATTTGTTGGTATATTGTACGGCATTACATCATTACCGATAAATATCATAAAGCTCATTTGGTGGAATTATTATGTATCTAAATTCTATTTTATCATATGTACTATAGTGTACAACAAACAATGATGTTACATATTATTTTGGATATAATAGAAGACTAGTATGTTATGTTGTTTATTTTGTGACAATGGTATGTACTATAATTATATCTTGCCAATTATTAAACCATGATAAAACAATCCTAGATTTTGAGAAACATAACTCTATTTTTGCATGATATATATTTAAAAACTTAATAACATCAATAATTAGCATGTACCAATCAATTTTTTTTTCCCTAAATGTACATCTTGGATGAAAACCATTTATTTAGATTCATCAACTTCTAATATGACCTCAAATTCATCTTCAACTTTCAAATTCCATAAACTGACTGAATATCGACCATTAACAAAGGTAGAAGTAGTTTTTCTACAAGGATTTCAAGGTTGTTCTAGATAGTGCAAAACATGAACATATGAAGATTGAAGTATACATAATAAACAAACCATATGTCAGTTTTTGTATATAGGAGAATAATTGTATGTTGATTTTTTTTTAATAAAATTTATTTTAAACTAAACTTATTAAGTACATAAAATTTTACATTCACTGGGTGTAAAATGACCCAAATATAAAATAATAGGCTTTTATTTTGAGTAATTATCCGTTAAATATATGAAATTTGTAATTGTATGTATGAAATTTAGTATTTATGACATAAAATATGATATTGAATTCACGTAAATAGTAATGAATAACCGTACGATAACCCCTAAAGGCCCAAGGCATTTCCACACCAAAAACGCTTCAAAATTGCTTGTTCTAGTGCAATGAGGAAAGAGGGAAACAAAGTCTTTTATTTCTACACTAGCAACGTCTTCACAAAATTTCATAAACCTTTTCCGCAAAAGTTGAAAGATTTTTTTGTGAACCAAATATGTTTTGCAATAAAAATTCAAATCGTTGATAGAAATGTTGCAACCCATTTTGAAGTAGAAAAATAAAACTTATAAAATAAGAAGATTTATAAATTTTATAAGGAAGAGAAGAAAGTTTTTTAGTACCTTGCCGGACAATTTGTGACAATGTATAAAACTGTTTGACTTGGATCAATGTGCAATTTTTCACTACAAACAATAATTTGTTTTTCAAAATATGAAAGAAAATGATACTACGTGCCATTATTGAAAATCTTACACTCAACTAAGTAATCTAGCAAAAGTTTTATGACTCCTTCGCGTGCCTGTTCTCCCCATTAAAACTTCAAAGTCCCATAACTTTTGCATTGACTGTCAGATTGAAGAAAAAGTTGTACGGACACAAAGCTTTTAGAATTGCCCATTTACATTACAAAATTCAAAAAGGAACGTTATAAATTGACTCTACAGGAACTTCCAAAAATTCTTAGAATCCTTCCAGGGGACTTTTTGGCCTTTGGGGTCACAGATGGTTTGAATTATAAAACACATAAATTAATAATAGGAAGTGAATCGATATCGCATGAGATAATATCATCTTGCAAAGTCAACTCAAAGGAGTAAATATTAATTCATAATAAATAAGATGTAGTAGTGACTTCGTAATTCTTCTTTAGGTGATATGTAATGAATTTTCTTAAATCAATACCATGGCACAATTCAATTTTGATACGATAAATCTTATTTTTTATTCAGAAAATTCTAGAAAATTCTTCTTTAGGTGATATGTAATGACATTTTGATTCAGTATTAATCTTGATGCTAATCTAAACCCTAATCCTAAACCCCAAACTCTAAACTCTAAAATCCTGAACCCTAAACTTTAAATCCTAAAACCCCAAACCCTAAATTTTAAATCTTTAATCCCAAATACTAAACTCTAAATCCTAAACCCTAAAATCCAAACCCTAAATTTTAACGTATAAACCTAATTCTAGAATTTTCTAGTCTGAAACCCTAAACCGTATAAATCGCATATAATACCATGAACTTGCAATCCTAAACCTTAAACCCTAAACCCTCAATGTCAAAATGAAGTTTGAACTCTTAACCTTATGCCTTACGTCTAGATTCTAGTCATAATCAATATCCTTAATATGGAAATAAATGATCGTAATCAAATATCCATAATCCCAATTGATAACCTTAAATTGTAGACCGCACTGTACCTTTAGTTCACGTAAATAGAAACTTCCATTACATCGAGAAATGAGGAGAAACTTATTTGGTTGTTGAATTTTTTGGTCAATTTTGGAAGATGCTTCATTTGGAATAGCTCCTTCCCGCCAAGTGTGATGTCATTCAAACTCTTTTCTTAACGGCAACTTGTTCAGCGTGGTCAATACACCCCATCTTCTTCTCTCTCTCTTTCTGCACCTTTCTAATACTCGGCAAACGTTTGTGAATCTATATTATCTCGAAGTACGCCTTAACTTATGAAAGAATTATTGCATTCGAAGTCAATTTTATCTACAAGAAGTGGATACATTATTCTAGTTCAACTTAGTTGTGTTTGGAGATGTGGAGGTGTGTGGTCGTGATAGGTGGCTGCGGCCGTGACAAAGAGTAGGATTTTCTCTTTTTTCTTTGTTCAAGACGTTTTCGTGCACGCAATCGGACCATCTGTAAGTCAATTCAATCTAAACTTTATGGTGATTTACTTGGCATTTGGTTCGCACTTTTGATACTGTCACTTTCAATGTAATGAAAAAGTTGTAGGAAGATGGTGATACTTCAGCGTTGATACAATCGCCTAATCAGTACACGTTTTGGGATTGGAGTTTTTTTTGTACGTCTGTATGACATATATGTTCTTGCAACTATTAAAATGCATAGTTTTTGTTGGTATGAGTGTTTCAGGTTTTGATTCAGTACTCTTGATTCAACAATCATCCATTGTCCGCGATATTGTCGCCGTAAATTCCAAACATAGAATATGTTGTGCACATTCAGCTCGACTCGAGCTGAATGTGCATAGTACATACTATGGACATTTTTACCAAATGTATGCATTGCACATTCAGCTCGGCTCCAATTGAATGTGCATACTTTATACTATAGACGTTCAAGAATCATGTGTAATGCACATTCAGCTCGACTCGAGCTGAATATGCATAGTATGTGTTCTGCACATTTAGCTCGAGTCAAGCTGAATGTGCACTGAATCTACTTCAGATGTTCATAACGACACAGTCAAAAAATACATAATAGATGATTTGCACCTACAACTAGAATCAATCATAATCTTCATATTATATGTTCAGTACATCCAGCTCGAGTCAAGTTGAATGTGCTTTGTACGTGGTTTTGATTGTCAGGCCTAATTTATGTTGTGCACATTGAGCTCAACTCATGCTCATTGTGAATTCTATTTGTTCTATACATTCAGCTCGAGTTGAGCTGAATGTGCTTTATTTTCACCTAAGCGTGGAGTTGAACAATGATGCTATGCTTTTGTTCATTTTGATTGATGTGGGATGAACCTTGGAGTATATTGTACTATGTCAACTAATTACACTTTCGCCTTAATTTTGCAATGCCGAGATGGACACTTCAACCGGTGCCTCAATCAACAATGATTTTGATTTGTCCACTAATAGCTCGTCTTTCCACGATCCATTAGATGCTTATTTGATGGAATTTAAAGTTCTCCCAAGGCATGCTTGGGTCGGTACGTTAGTCAAAATGAAAAACTTGTCCGGTGTTACAATTGTCACTGGAATACTTCGTAACCTTCACACCACGGCTTTTCCTGGGGCTGATGCTCCATTAGGTGGTACTCACGTTGCCATTCAGGTCTTGAGGACATTAATTGAAGGTGAAGCACCGGACAAATGGCGTTATTATGTTAAGATTTGGCCTATTGGTCAAGTTTTCTATAATAGTGTTAGTCTCATGCATCACCAGCACCGTGATACATATAATTCTGTAATAGCAATGAGAATCCGGTCGCTTAAAGAGAGGACTCTCTCTTATGAAAGTTCGTCTAGGATCCCTCCAACCATGGTTTTAACAAAATCATCATTTCTCCTCTCTGACGAATCTATCAACTTTGTTGCTCGAAACTGCTATTGCTCTAGGAGTTGTGTTCAACGCTTTCCACGATTGAAGATTAAGGTATTGCGGATGAAGATGTATTTTGGTACCTCCATTCAATTTAGAAGGCATATGAAGCTAGATGTTCATGGACAGTTTAATGTGGACAATAACGGTAGGAATGTAGTAACCGTTGAGGGAGTTGACGTCTGCACAGCTGCCTGGCAGCACACCATGGGTGTCAATGAAACCTTGTTCTATGAATATGCCAAGGATGTCGCGGCTGATGTAGTTACACAATTCCATGGTAATACTGAGAAACGGAAACCTAAAATTGACACAGTAGTCGCTACCGCTGCATTACATGTCATCCTTAATAGGAATGCAGACCACATGCCCCACAAGTCCCGCATCTTGCCTTCCGGTGAGACATCCGTAGCCAAAGTTCTTCCCGCAAATTTCAAGTGGAAAGATTAAATTCCTACAATTGATGCCCATTTAGTTAAGTGCGGGCTTTTCCAAATTTCCACTCTAAAGTTGAGTAAGATTAGGCGGGTCCATTTTTTTGATAACAATGAAAAACGACATGGGGATAACTTTGCACGTTGTTCAACGTGTGATAAGTACCATTCCCATCGGAGGTTGCAATAGCCTCGAACAGAAGCTGCGCTATTGTGGTAGCAAAGGTTGAATCTTCATTTGGATTCCGCATGGGCTCATCGAGAGTTGTATAATTCCAACCGTTACCGCTCTCAAGAGTTGTCGGATGAATGTATTACAATATTGCACGACAAGATGGATCACTTGAAGATTGCATCGCATGTCCTCTCTCACAAGATGAAACATTTGGATGGTCTGATCAAGTTGCCCATCTTTGTTACTGGAATGCTTGCACATGGTCATGGCAATGTTTGTTATGCTCATTATGGCTTGGACATTTACTCACATGATTTCAACTATTCAGTGGGCTCCTTTGCTAGATTGTTGCAAGATTTAGAACAACCTCCAAAGACATCGTCCCGACAATTATTTCAGGGTTCCAGGAGAACTACATTGTTTTGAGCTATTTTGCAAAGAGCTTCAGATACTTGTGTCCCATTCCTCCGTGCCGCACATGAGTCTCTAGCTACAACAATACCTCTGCCGCCTATATTGCATGTGCAAATGGACAATACGGTCAGTGACAACAAAAATAGATATGTGTTTTGCTTTTGGTCTCTTTTTGTTGCAAAGGGTATCTTCTGAGAGATTTATGTTAACTTCATGCTTGTTGGCCACACACATGATGACATTGATTCATTATTTGGTCAATGGAGTATGGCTCTGAAGGAGAGTTTTCCCATGATCCTTTTGCTTATGAGATCATTTATAGGGAACAAAAGTGTTCCAACAATCCCCCACTTGATTGAAGAAGTCCCGGACTTCAAGTCCTTTATTGGTGGAGGTATTACAGGTGGAGACAAAGCATTGCAGGGCCACGCAAAGGCTCACCAATTCAAATTCTTTGTTGACTCCAATGGATGTCCCATGATGAAATACAAGATTCTTTGTCATCAAGATGACTGGCTTCTAAGAGAAGGGAGTGGAATAAAATTGTGGAAGGAGGATTCAAATGGAAGGTCTTTGTGGCCTCGTAGAAAACCACCTTCATTGTAGTCACATGCAATGCACAATCTTTTTAAAGTGATTAAAGGTCTTTCTGGGTTCATTTCATATTGGGAGCATCAAGCACGTGAGGATCGTACAGGTGAATATTGAAGGCGATATGAGCCTCTTAGCTACTGCTGGCGGGCAGTTAGGGAGTCACTTAGTCAACCAATGGACTTGCCCACCTCTCTATAGGATGATTTTTGGCCTTCTAGTCGTATTGGTCAGACTATCGAGGACCAATTCACAAGTGTGGGCACTATTCGTGAAGAGCATGATGAGGATGACCACTTTGTTGGGCAGAGTTAAGATAGGCCAACGCCTTCTTTTTGGATTAATCAAGATGTTTACTCAGGCTATTTTGTTGCATTAAGACCCTGTGATGGAGATGAACGCCCTGTTTGGATTACAAAAGTGCTCTCGGACCCTATTTCGGATCTAGAAAGGCCTAATTCTATCAAAATACAGTACGTCCGCCCCACCTCGCGCAATGCAAAAGTCCAAAGATGTTATGCGGGATGGGCCTCTTCCAACGGTCTACAATGGACAATTGATGACGAGCAACTTCTGCAATGGGAGGACACCGGATCTGTGTTGACTGCATCGAAGTCTAGAAGTAGGAGTGAATTTCCTGTTGTGAAGATACCTAGAAATCAAGTTCAAATCATTGAAGATAGTTTGATTAGGGATGCCGAGCCATCTTCTTTACAATGGTTTTTTAGTACAAAGATGTTGCTCTTACACTAGTATCCAAGAGTGTGTGCATGGGATCAAAATTTGTTGACATGATTTAAGCTTGAATCGAGCTGAAAGTGTACACCCATTTCTTGTGGAGATTAATACATTTATGAGTTTTGATATTTTGTTATTTGCTATTCTAAATGTTTTATCGCATAGGAATTATTGGGGCACATTCAGCTCGACTCGAGCTGATAGTGTGCTTGGATTTGAGAAATGCATTTTCTGCCTTGACATTTGATCTTTGGTTTTTGAATGATATTTGGAGTTGTAAGTGTTGCTTGCTTTCAGCTCGATTGAAGGTATAAATGTACTTCAATTTCCTTCTAGCTTGATTTTAAATTGAAAATAAATCCGCACCTTCCATTTTAGTGGACACCAAACTCAAAGATAGTATTCAAAGGTTACTATGCAAATTGTCAAACATATGCATATTTAGGTCAACTCAAGCTTCCAGTGTTATTTTGGGAGGCTCCTAATCTCCCAATATAATGAATATGGTGTTGCTGGCTATAGCAATGTTGGTGAAGATGATATCATTTTTAACATCGTATCGGCAAAAACACAATTCTTTCATGGAGTTATGCCATAGAGAAGAGACCGGAAGAAAGATCCTATCTTATTGGAGACCCTAATTCAGGCATTGACAAAGCCTGGTGGTGTTGTCCTTGATACCACTGCTTCTACAGGTAATAGTGCCACACTTCTCTTTTTATTGTTACTGTTTTTGAGACTTTGGAGTTCTGATAATTTTTTGGCTTAATTATAGGAGCTTCTATACGTGTTTGCCGCTGCTCAAGCCACCATTTGGTTGCTTTTAAAGCCAATCCTGTAATTTTTGAGGTCGTCTTTGCATCACTTCGAGATGCACCACCACCACCAGAAACCACTAATTCTTTGCAAGCGGTCAATAGCGTTGACGAAGATGACATTCTATTGCGCCACGTTGCAAAACAAAATCGTTTGAGTTCGTAAGTTGTGGTTATTATTTTTTTCTTATACTTTCATATTTTAAAATTTTACATTGACACTAGTTTTTTTTCTTTGTATATTAATGGCCATCGCCAAATCACTCTCGACCGTTTCTACTTCCGCCGCATATAGAAGGCTTAGGGCAAGCGATGGCTATAGTATCATCTCCACACCCACCATATCACACCCATCGATATGACCCTCACGTTGCTCAATACTTGGACATTGAAGAAGTTGAGATTAGCGAGGATAGCATCAACAATGATGATAGTCCAAATATTACTTTTTAATTTTGCATTAGTGGTTTACTTCTTTGTTTCTCATTTTTTTTGTTCACTCAGTGAGTTTGTATTTTTGGTATTCCACGAGAAATTTTACTATCTTCTTCAGTTGTGTTCATCATTTGAACCGCTTTTTGATCTTGTATACTTTACTTCTTTGATTGATATTAACATATCTTTTGAAAAATAAATAATTTAACTTGTAATAATTTTTTTTAAAAAGAGACATAACCGTAAACCCTGAACTCAAGAAGGTCGTTTTTGAGTGTCAATTTTGACAAAGATAGGAACTACTACAATCCTTTCAAAAGTAAATCAAGAGCATTTTAGATTTTAATATGTAGATGAATAACAGAAATGGCAGCCAATTTACACGTTACATAAATTATTAGAAAGAAAAGCACAATAATGAATATTTAATAGATGATTAGAATTCATTCAAATTGTAAAGGTAGACGATGTGTTAGAAATGAAAAAATTTAATTAAAAATAAACATATTACAATAAATATTAAAAAATATTATGCACCACCTTACATATTATATTGAAGAGAGTTGTGGAAATATTAGAGAGAAATAAGAGATAGAAATGAAATGACTAATAAAATAAATTAAAAATTGGTATGTGGAAGAAAAAACTGAGTAATACAAAAGTGGAAAAAGAAAACCAAAGAGGTACTTTCACTTGAAAAGGTAATATTGAAATAAATAAATAAATAAACTCAAAGAACCATATAAAAAAAATAATGAAAGTAATAAAAGAAGGATACAAAGAATGAAAATAACTAACACCATATTCATTATATTGGGAGATTTCCATGATTTTGATCTAGTGCACATTCAGCTCGACTCGAGCTGAATGTGCATAGTGGATACATTTTAGAGCTCAAGAGCAACATACGTATTAAATTGGGAGGCTCACAATCTCCCAATATAATGAATATGGTGTTAACTCAAATAGAGGGATATTAGTGGACATGTAGGGATTGGGAGAAATGGATGGATATTTAGGAAGGCAAATGTGGAAAGATCGTTATATAAAGACACATGTGAAATTTGTACAAGAATGGGCTTTATTATTTTTTTAGTTTATACCAATTTTCCATGAATGTAGGCTTCATACTATATGATTTTGGCGGTTTCCACTCTCGTTCTCAAAATATTGGTCAGAATTTTTTCTAACTACCACCGTTCATGGCTCACAACTCAGGGCTCACGGCTCACATACTAGGAATCCCCGCCGGTTTTCCGCAGTTCTTATCCTTCTTTAAATTCAATCTTCATAAGTGACATGATGTGGTTAGCTGGCTCGTTTGATGCCTCTCCGTTGAACGCCCCCTAAGAGTTGCTATATTCGATTAAATTAGACATCTCTGTAGGCTCGATGGCATCAATCCCATCGCTGCACTTTGAAAACTCTAGTGCATAGATTTTAGCCTCGTTGGTAGACCATTTAAAACAACCGCTACTGCAAGCTCCACAATGCTCTCTCCTCTTGAGTACCTGAAGCTGTCCAATTCCATTCCATCCTCAACATAAGTGATCACCCCACTCTGATCAAGGTTACTTGCTACCCCTCCCTTCATAAAGAAACCTTGACAAGTTTTGCAATTTTTCAGACAATAAGAGGAATAAAACGCAACGCTTTGCTTTGACCAACAGATCATACAGTCATGTCGGATTAGCCATGGAATGCTTAAAATGCATGGATATTGCCTCCTGTTCGTGGTATCTGCTAATAACACTTCACGATGATCTCCAATGACAAGCTCTACAGTAGCCTTGTAAGTGATGAGATCAAAATTGATCACCCTTCCGTCGACCACCTTAATTTCTCAAGGCACCAACTCAAGTTGTAGACAAGCATAGCACCGTGCAAGAAACTTCATATGCATAAATATTTTCATTGCCCGGAATCCACCAAGGCGTGAGCCGCAAAGGAGTTGACTATGGCCTCCAAGGTACGATGGGCCTCTAGGTTGATCATTGCACGCAAATAAAGTGAGTTGGATTCCTCTTTTTATTATACAACCTACTTCTACGTAATACTAAATCCTTAACTAGTTAATTAGTGTTAATTTGGTGATAAAACCGGGCCTTAAAACTACCAAAGTTGTGCCTGGAAAGACCTAGAAAGATTCTCTGGGAAGAATCTCCGGGACAAATGTCCAAATCACCACTTAAGACTAAACTAACTAGTCAAAGTCTTCACCAACTAGATAGTATACTTAGTAGTATTATTTTTAGTAGTAGTTGTTTAGGTTTTTATCTTGTTGTAGGAGTTTAAGTTCCAAATTGGGAAGATGGGCATTTCATTTTTTATGAGGAAAAAGACAAAAAAAGATGAACCGATTTTTATTTTATTTTTAAAATTAGATTTTTTTTAAAAAAAAATTTATTAAAAAAATGGCATACCCGGGTATCAATCCGGGTATGGCTGATACTCAAGCAGCAGCTTGGGTAGTAGCAGCCGACCCCCCTCCCAATAGCCGGCCAAAAATTCCCCTCTCCCGATTTGACCCCCCCTCCAGAACTTCTTCCTCCTCTCCAGATCACACCTCTCTCTTTCTCTCTCTCTAATTTTTCCCTCCATCCACATAGATTCTCCCTCTCTCTCTTCTTGGGTTCTTTTGAAAAAGATTATTTTTTGGGAGTTGGGATTTTAGTTGAAGAAGTTGGGGTTTAAAGCAAGAAGAAGAAGTTGAAGAAGGAGGTTTTACAAGGAGACTTGAAGGTGTTGGAGGAGGCTTTTCAAGGAGGTCTTGAAGGTGGTGAAGAAGGTGCGCGGAAGCTAGAGGTATGGAGGAGTTGGTGGCACCTAGGATTGGAAGCGTCAAACCTAGGGTTTGGTGGTGGAGGAGGCTTTTAAACAACGGTGATGGAGATTCCTAAGCGTGGAGGTGGTGCAAAGAGGTTCGTGGCCGTGACGAGAATATTCAAGAGACAAGACCATGATTTGAAGGAGGTTGCGGATGCAACAAAGAGGTGGCAATGAGTTGGGTGAAAGGTGATTCTTGCCACATATTGGGTTTCTCTTTTTTGTGCAAACTTCCATGCTTGTTAAGTATTTTTCTCTCTTTTTCTAACCGGGTGACCTCTGGTTATATCCTCTCCGGTCTAGAGGAAAGTGTACCGGTAGACTCTATCTAGACCTTCTATGTCCTAAGTCTTGGTTTCTTGCACTTGCAAGTCTATCTTAGTATCCCATAGTCTGTTTTCCGTTGTCCCGGCCTTGTGGCAAAAGTCCTCTTTTATATTTACTCCATTCTCCCCTCATCTCTAAGCCTTGTCTAGTTTTTCAATCTTTTTTTCGATCTTCCCGGTCAACCGGGAAACTATCTTCCACTTCTTGTTTTCCAAGTCACCTCTTCAAAGTGGTCAATTGTAATGCTGTTTTATTTGTCGTGTTACTAGATACGTGTGATATCTACATCCACATCAGTCTAGTAAAGTTTTCGAGATAAAGTACACCGGCTGTCCGGTATACTTATGTTTTTTGGACCGGATCGGAGATTGTGATTAGTTGATGGTGAGATTGGTGTAAATACGAGGCATATCCCAAAGTAAGTCCATCTTGGACAACACGACTCCACCGGTAACACGGACGCTTTCCAAGATTGACCCAAACAAGTGAGAAGGAATTGCGAAAGGAGAATACTTTGAAGAAGGTGGTTGAGTTTTAAACTCAATCTTCCCATTAATCCTTCTATGGATCTACCGGGAGATATTCCACTCTTTCGGATGAGTCTTGTCGTTGAGCCTTTGTTACATGTTATGTGTTATTGTTGATTTATCCCACCGGTTGATGGGATGTTGTTAAAGTTGTTAGATTTAAATACTAGGGCGAGAGTAGTGATGTCGATGGAGCCCCATTGTGCACCCAATCACTACCACTTCAGTGGTTTTTCCGGCTACTTACTTTTTTCAGGGAACGGTTCACCGGTCCTGGACCGGGAGTCTTTCGGTTTACCAATCTAGCGGTAATCCGCCGGTGACTAGGCTAGTCTTAATTTTAGGATCTAGATGCCATTTTGTTTTTTTGGAGATCCAGTTTTGGAGGGTAGCTATTGACTTTGATGCACTCTCTAGATGCCATTTCTACCTTTAGAGGATCTAGTTTTGGAGGATAGCTAGTAGCCTTTGTGTACTTAAGGAGCCTTGGGCTCTTGTGTTAAGTACTTTTCTCTTTGTTCCTATGCTTGTGTCTTGCCTTCATTGCTTCTGTCTAGAGTCTTTTGTTGAGCTTGTGAAAGTAGAGGTGGAGAGGGTTGAGTTTTCCTAGTGACACTTTGCTAGGATGTGCAAGGTTGTGGCTTGTTGAGTGTTATGTGATTGAGTGTGAGTAGAGGCTTTTGGAGGGTGTAGGATATTCAAGTTAGATAGATGTAGTATCATCTAAATCTACTTTAAACCCTTCACCCGTGGGACCGGGAAGAGTTGCTTTTCCGTATGGGATCCAGGAAGCCCACGGCTATTTATAATAGCCTCCCTTAATGGAAAGTGTTTGGATTGGTGGGGAGGATTTGAATCCTCGGTATTTCTGATATTCCCCCTCTTGGTGCACCATGGAGATATTACAGCTAAGCCTAAGCCCGGAGTATTCCGGGGTTTGTACCCTTATAGTGTATGAGTTTTGACGATCTCCGTGGATGGTTGTCTTGCTTATGTAATTTGCTTAGCATTCAATTGTTGTGATTCTTGTATCTTCTTTGTTTGATTCATTGGGTGTGGTTGTAGTTGGAACCCGGGCTTGCGTGATCGGTTTACCGGGACAAGTTCCCGGTAAATTGTTAAGATCGGTAAACCGGATGCAACATTTTTAACTCTTTCAAGGTGTAGGGTTAGATTGTGGATATTGTGGCCTCTGGACTACGAGAACGGAGGGCACTGACTTTTCGTGCACTACAAGAACTTACTGGAAAACTAATCTAACGTTTAACAGAGTTTAAACTTAACACTTGTGGTTACTTATTACCGATTACTATTATATCGGGGAAGCCATCGTTTGGTATGTGCTGAGGTATTAAGTGTGAAGTGTTGTTAAGATTTAATGACTTTGACACACTACTAAAATCCCTGGAAACAATCTGGTTAGGTGGACTCGCTTAAGGTTAATTTTGGTTAACTTTGAGAATTACAAACCACTAAACTACGACAGTGGTCAAAGGCTTGTTGTTGGAAGAGTCTGATTGCCATTGATGATATTGACGACGCCCCCTCAATCTTTCATTTATCCGATGTCGTGGTAGAGAGTTTGTGTCTTAAGAAAATACTAGATATTTGGCTGCCACTTCTATTTAATAAAATTCTTGATAAATAAACTCTAAATATATATAGTCTTTTTTGAGAGACAATCACTTCAATACACAAGTCGTTATAGGACAAAGAAGCCCAACAATTCATGAAAACTATGTAAAATTGACAAGTCTTGGAAAGATAAAACTAACTCAAATTCTAAGAGCATATACCCTATAATCCTACTATCTTAATGGATCTGAACTTCACCAATAAAATTGATGCACTACTAGTAATTAACACACCAAATATCAACTATAGATGCTTCAGAGATTTTGAGATTTCATTGAAATATCTTCAGCCTTTTTAGACCCTTATTTACAAATATATCCGTACCAAAGTCTTCATAATTCTCAAACATGATCTCCAAACGCCATGAAACTTGAGATGTAGCTTGTTGGCATCAAAACCACCATTTGAAAAAATCTTAGCCAAAAATGTGTCTAGAAGCTAAAGATATGGTCATATCCATCACCAACATCAAAGTGATATACTTACACTGTTAGAAAAAATAATATTCCGTTCAACTCCAAATAACTCCTTCATAAAACTTGAAATCCTTCAAATCTCTCATGTGGTATGTAGAGCTTAAAAATGACTTTTTAACTGCTTCTCTCAATCTCCAGAAGTTCCTTTGACACTTCTAGGATGCTCACAAGAGTGGGAGTGGGTCTCCAAATCACATCCTAACTTCAATCGCTTGTAACTCCTTCACAACCTCGACTCTGAATCCTATGTTTTATGTGCCAAAATTGTAGCCTATAACCTAAGCTTTGCAATCTTGGCTTCTTTCCTTCAAATGCCCTCTTTAAAGTTGCCCAAAACTTTGAAGTAGCCTCAAATAGCTCCTTACATCTCATTGGACAAGATCAATGGCAAATGGGAAGATGACATTCATCTATTTGCCATCCTACTCGCATTCCTTGCCACCTTTTACCATCCTTTGCCAACTCTTTCACTCTTTTATCCCTTTTATCTTGCTTTGTTTTATCTTTAGAAGAAACCTTGGTCTCAATTCTAAATATAATACGCCTAAACCTCTATTTAAAGACTTAGTATTAAAGATTTTGGTCCCATATGATAAAAAATGTATAACTAATTTAGGAAAGACAAACCAAATTGACATTCTATATCCTCTTCAATCTATTCACAAATTATCTAACATACTTAGGAACTTATAAACATGTCACCATCTAACCTCTCCCTTTCGCTCTATCAATCTCTTTTTATACAATATTTAACCAATCTCTTCACGACAACGAAGGAAGATCAAAAGTAAAAGGGGTAAAGCTAGAAAAGAAAAGGAGCGGGATGCACTTGCAGTCAAAGACTAGCGCATAGCCAAAGGGGGAGGCGGAAGGGGCAAGAAGGTGCGTAAGGATGGGACGGAAGCAAGTGCAAGGAGGTTGGCATTTCCTTAGCTGATAGAGATCAAAGGCGTATAAAGGGCGCCAACGGAGCAAGACAATGGAAGAGAAAAAACTGGAGCAGGACAATATTTATTGTGGCAATTCAAAGAAGACTTCACTTCTAAAAGTAAACACCAGTGTTTACTTTCTCTGGAAGTGCCAAAAACAAGCAAAAATAAGAGGCGGAAAGTTCGAGGAAGGAAGAAGTCCGCTGACGTTAAAAGCAAGGAAGCAACTGCGTCGCGACAATCTCAAAAGTCTTGAGGGCATTTGGAGGAGATCCCAAAATGCAAGGTGAAACGACATCATCCATCTCTTAGGTTAATATTGGAAGTTCTTGAAAAAGGTAGTGGTTGACAAAGCCACAAGGGTCTTTCCATGGCATATGGACTGGAACAAGCTGAGTCGCAAGGTGAAGGGGCGCTTCATCATGCATGTGTGGATGAAGTTCCCTGGTCATTGGGAGAAAGAGGTAGTTACAAAGGCAATTGGCAAAAATCTGCATGAGAAAAGTATTCGATTAAAGAAGAGTTTCAGGAAGCACATGGACTCCAAGCTTGTGGCAAAACCACTAAGGTGCTCACTGGAGTCATGGTGCTCCATTTTGCACAATCTGATGGACAAATAGAAGAAAGAGAAGAGTCTGAAATGCAAACTTTCCGCAAACGCACGGATGGAGACGCATGGATAAACGCATTTTGTTCTTCATTCTAATCGTAGCAGTAAGCGTCTATTACACTCTGACTAAGGTGTTCGAGCGTAGAAGGGTATGATGGTTTTGAATGGGGTGTGTATAGTGGGGTACCAATCAAAATGTCGTTTTTGAATTTGCAGTGAGAAAAATTTCAGTACTGCCAACTTTGAAAGCCTCCTTAGAGCTCAAAAACTTGTATTTTACCACGAAATTTTTACCATAGAAGTATCTTTGAGTTAATTACATGTATGCCAAATTTCAAGGCCAAAATATTCACCAAAAAAAAGTTATTCAAAATCTACCAACATTAGTAGCCGTGGAAATGTTTTCACTACTGCCAACTTTGACAGCCTCCCAAAAATTGAATTTTTTGTCTTTTGCCATGAAATTCTTGGAACAAAAACCTCTTCATGTTAATAACATAGATAAAAATTTCAAGGCCAAGAGATTAATACAAAAAAAGAAATCCACAATCTACCAACATGTGTAGTTGTGGGAAACAATGGGGGAAACCATTTCTCCAGATGATGCAATCTCTTATCATAAATGTTTCTCAAAACAATCAAGGATAGCCAAATTTAGTTGTGTACACTTGTCACATCTCAAAGACTGCACTTGTTTAAAAATTGGAGACCATATATGCATGAAGAAGCTTTTTCCTCTCAATAAGAATGCTTGCATTTACAATAGAGCATTGTAGGAGGTGGGATGTGGGATGATGAGAGAAGCAAGTGATGGGTGATAATTTTCTAAGCACAGGATTGAAACTTTGTGAACATGAGTGATTGAGTGCATGAAAGATGAGTTAACTGAGTAAGTCTAGGCTATGTGATAACTGTGTGGATGAAGCATGGGATAAGTGTCTGAGGATATATGGAGGTAGGTGAGATTTTCTTTAAAAGTGAGTGAGGTTATAACTTACATTCTATGCCCTCTAGGTTACAAGCAGTGATTGAGGCAAATGGAAGACATACACGTTGGTAGATTGAAAATATTTTTTGAATAAAGTTTTTGACCTTGAAATTTGGCATGAATGTTGTTATCATAAAGATCATGTTGTGCCAAAAATTTCATGGTAAATAGACAATTTCTCAACCGTTGGGAGGGTGTCAAAGTTGGTAGCAATGAAATGGTTTCCTCCATTGTTTCCCAAACTACACATGTTGGTGGATTGTGGATTTCTTTTTTTTATTAATCTTTTGATCTTGAAATTTTTATCATATGTTATTAACATAAAGAGGTCTTTTTTCCAAGAATTTCATGGCAAAAAAAAAATCAATTTTTGGGAGGCTGTCAAAGTTGGCAGTAGTGAAAACATTTCCACGGCTACCAATGTTGGTAGATTTTTAATAACTTTTTTTCGGTGAATATTTTGGCCTTGAAATTTAGCATACATGTAATTAACTCAAAGATAATTCTTTGGTAAAAAATTTGTGGTAAAATACAAATTTTTGAGCTCTCAGAAGGCTTTCAAAGTTGGCAGTACTGAAATTTTTCTCACTGCAAATTCAAAAACGACATTTTGATTGGTACCCCACTGTACATTTTGAAGATGGAAATGCCCATTTCAAAGTAGACTTCCATAGTGGAATTTTGTGTAGGAACGAAAGCTTGATAGGAAATTTAGCACAAACTTAGAAATAAATAAGTAATGCAAAACATACGTAGAATGTTATGAAGGACCTGATGAAATATTAACTTTAGCGTGTACAAGTTATGCGTGAAGTTAAGTTTCAATTGGTGATGATTGTTTAACATATGGTTTTCAAATATTTTGGTAATAGTTGTGTTTGAGGAATATTAAAGTCAATGTGAGTTACTTAATTATTAAATCTACGTCCACTTCTATGCGTGCAAGATTTGGCTTACTATGATAATGGTAGGTTTTGAGTATCATAACATATCATCATACATGTTTGTACTGCTCGAAGTGTTTTGAGGATCTCGAAGTATGAGGTGTGTCAGGTCTACAATAACTATGGCATTTATGTATTTTCAGAGCCTTGAATTGTATATAGAACATTGCTTCTTACAATATATAGTGGCAATCGGATGTGCACAAGGCGAAGTTTGGACGAGCACGTACGAGTGGCAAGATGGAGTACGCATGCAGACACTCTTACAGTAGTCTAGAGAAGAAAACAATGTAGGAATTGGTAAAAGGGGACGAATAAAAAAACATTGATGACGAGTAGAGAGAAAGCAAAGACAAGCCAGACGATGATGTTTCAGGGACGGGGAATTGAGATGATGAAGACTCCGATAGATCCCGCACAAGTGGTTTTTGGTCCAAATTCTAGCAATAGCAATATCAGCTCGGAGGACGACTCGAAGAAGATAATGCCGGTCAGTGATTCCAATGGAGGAGATTTGTGGGAGGAAGATGGTGATATGTGAAGCAGACTTAGGCCGGCTTTACACTATGGTGGAGAACTCCACTGACCAAGAATTCAAGGGAAATGGAGCAATATGATTGGAGAACAATTTGTTCTTCACCGGATTGGGTTTATACTATGGCCAAGACTTCACCGGTGAAGAACTTCAAGCATGGATGAAAAAATGACATGGATGCCTATGTGGCAACACTTTTTGGAAGAGGTTCTCTCCTCTAGATTAGTTTCTTGTCGGAACTCAACCCCCCGGACAAGAAACCAAACCACTGGAGAAGAAGAACTTACTAAAAAAATTCTTTCCCCCTCCAAATTTGTTGAATTTTACTGCAATTCAAGCCCTTGTTTCTCCTTCTGTGAGTGTCAATTTAAAAAGAAAATTGTTGGATAAGATGCGCATTTTTGTCTAGTTTGTATGGTAGAAATTTCAAGTCCATTCAATAAGTATTGAATGAGTTGCGTGCATTTTAGTGGAAGGGGGTTCTGCAAACAAATGCAGGGTCAGTTTTGAACACTGCAACTTCGGCGTAATGTAACTTCTTGGTGGAAGATTCTTATCCAACACTTGTTTTTTTCAGAGATGCGAATTTTTGTCTAGTTTATGTGGTACTAATTTCAAGTCCATTCAGCAAGTATTCAGTGAGTGACGTGCATTTTAGTGGAAGGGGGTTCTGCCATAAAATTCAGGGTCAGTTTTAAACACTGCTTCTTTTGCGTGCTGTAACTTCTTGGTAGAAGATCCTTTTACAACATTTGTTGTCTTCGACAATGCGCATTTTTGTCTTGTTTATGTGGTATAAATTTCAAGTTGTTTAGATTAGTATTGAGTGTGTTACGTGCATTTTAGTGGAAGGGGGTTCTGCATATTTGCAAATTTTTATTGCTATTGGTTTTCAACTGTTCTTTACTTGTAAATGACATGATTATGGGGCTTGTGTTTCAAGTATGAGTTTACTACTTGTTACTTTTTCTTAGATTTTCAAAGTTGATTGTAACCCAAAAAATCTATGCTAGATTATGTTTTCTAAACAAGAAGCAGAGTTAACCCGGTGTAATAAATGGCTCTCAAAATTACATTGTATGTTGAGTTCATGTGAACTTTTTACTACACAAATTAGACAAGTAGGACCATTTTTTCCAACAGGTTTTACTACATTTTTACACTTGATGTAAAATGTATAGATTTTGAAAGGGTAATATGGCCAAAAATGCATGGGGGACCTTATAACAATAAGTAGATGGGAGATATCCATCCTTTGTTCAAAGAAATCAAAAGCTAATTTGAAAAATTATTTTTCATTTACAAAGAGTTGGCGCATTGAAGAGATTAAAAGGAAAAGACAAGATGACATTGGCAAAAAGCGGGAAGGAAATTAAAAAACCACTTACATTGATGGTACATGTTTTATCTAGAATAGTTGCTTTTGAATTTGACCTTATATTTGGACATCAATCGTTGTCAAGGTATATCTTATTTTTATTTTTTATTTTTACATTGACATCTTTTGAGATTTCTTTTACACACTCGTCTAATATGCAAAAACCATTTCATTTCTATTAATTGGGTCAATTATTGTCCAGACAAAAATACAATGTCCTAAAGTTTCATACTAATAATTTTTTCAAATTATGTGTTATTTTTCATATTTCATTTTTAAAATTATTGTATTCAGAATATTTTATACCAACTTCATATTGTCTTTTTACAATATGATCTCAAGAAGGATTGAAACAATATTGATTTTATGTCAATATTGATATGGAATGCGATTTATGACCCATATGGAATCAATATGACCCTAAGAAGCATATATCTCTGATATATTCTACATATGAACAAATTGCCTTCTATTTTCCTAATGTACTTTTGGTAAATAAATTTTGAACAACCAAATCGATTTTTTTTTTTAGTATAAAAATTATAAAGTAGAACCCACAGTAAGCTCATAGATGTGTTGTTACCTAGTCTAATGTCAGCATCAACAAGCCTTATGTGGTAATTGAAGAAAAGGCAAGCAAATAATTAAAAGGTTTGAAACAAATCAATTATAACATGGTTGTGTGTGCTAACAACATGCATATTGTATTCATGTTAAATTTTTACCACACAAACTAGACAAGTAGGGGCTTTTTTTCCAACAACTGTTACCGTACTACATTTGGACATTTGATGCAAAAGATATAAATTTTTGTAGTTCAACAGAGCCCATAATGTTACATAACATGTCCATGGGGACCATTAGATATTGTGGTTTCCATTGGCTAGCATAAACTTTCTTGGTGGTGAAGTTCACCAGTGGTCTTCACCTTATGAAGTTGGCCGGTGGACTTCACCGTTGGGTGTTTACACTACTAACCGGTCAAGACTTCTTCATGCATTACTTTATTCTTTTTTTTGTCTTGTCCAACATCCACCGCTCGCCTCAAATAACCATGTCTTGGCCGAGACTTCTTGACCGGCCGGTGGAGTTCTCCACCATAGTGTAAAACCCCCCTTAAGGCGAAGACAACGATTTGGTGGAACAAAATACTCACAAACAACATTGACAATAATAGATCAGACAAAGACTTATGTTAGCATGTGCTATGATGTCAAAATTGATTTTTGTTTTTTATTTTCTTATTTTTCGAAGTTTTTTTATTCTGTTATGTTTGTTTTGGTAACAACCATTGTTAGAGGTTGCTATTAATAATTATAGTACCAAAGAGAGTAGGATACGGATTATGCAATTGTAGACCTTCTGTATTGTAAATTTGGATGCAACTCAGAAAAACATTTCGTACGTATTAAATTGTAATTACAAATGTGTGGGGTTACATTTTTAGTATGAACACATTAAAGAACCTTTGTGATGCAATGATAAGTGGCGGCCTTGATATGGTAAACCATATGATAATAGTAGCAGTATGAAACACAAATTCACACACTACAAACAACAACAATAGTAACTACCTTTGTACGCCGAGGACGAGTTGACCCCCTCATTGGTACTTACCCGAGGGGGCCACAAGGTGGTGGGGCCAAACCTGGCCCCTATTTTGTTTTTGGATGGGGTCCTGTTTATAGCAAATGAAGGTTCTCAGGAGTGAACAATGGCTGTAGGTCCAAATTTGTCCAAAAAATTCCAAAAAAAGCCTCTAGACCCCCCTAAATAAGAGGGCCAGAAAAACGACCCATGCAATTTTGATAGGGCCCGCCTTGAGTAAGTACCAATGAGGGGGTCAATTCGCTCGGGGCCCTTTGTACCTGAATTAGAATAGAGGTGGCAGTAAAAGAGTGGTAGAGAGATAGGTTCGAACAAAGTAAAACAGAGGCAAAAGTAAAACATGACTTGTCGTTACAGTTGAAATAGTCGCATAAACGTGATTACGCAACTAAGACGTTGCTAAATCACGTGTTTTCTTGTAGTGAGTTCCACACCCCCCATAATATCATAAATCGCAATGCTTCTTCCTCCGCTAATTTGTCCTTAGAGCATCTCCACCTGGAGACAAAGAACCACCAATTTGAAGTTTTGTGAGGACAAAAAGTTGCACCCGACACCTCAAAATGGGGAAACTTTACAAAATTTTAGATGTTTTGGTGCATGGCACAGAGAAATCTCCTTGGGTGGGAGGAGTGCGCCATTTTTTTTATGTTGGCGACACACCCATATCCTTGCGACACGTGGCGCCAGGTCAGTGGTGGCGACACATGGCGCCGTGTCATTGGTGGCGGGAGGTGAAAGGTTTTAGTGTCTTTTCGGAAAAAAAGATTTGGAGCTTGCGGTTGAGCCAAGCAAAAGCCAAACCCTAAACCACTCCTGGCGTAGAGAGAAGATTTTCCGTCCTAGCGTGGAAAATTCCACGCCAGGAGTGGAGATGCTCTAACCCCCGAAACGCTGACTCGATTGCACCAAACCCAGGCACTTTTCGAAATCACCGAGATGTAGCAGCGCTTAACGACCACCTTAAAAATAGAGGATCGTGCGTAGCCATCAACCTATCTCCCACACACCTTCTCCTGGAAACGAACATACATTATTAGTACATGGGGGATAAACTTCCATGCTGAGGCCATGTCTCCGAATCCCTGATCCGAGGTGAAAGCTTTGTACAGTAGTGTCTCACCTTTTTTCATCTAACCGAAGAAGACTACGGCGATCTTTCAGTTCAATGTGACGAGTTGCCCTTCGGAATGGATGCCCCACGCAGGAACAACACAGATGACGGTTGCCGACAGGAGGAGCTGGTTGGGTACGTTCCACGCATTGAAAACAACGAGATGGAGATTGTTGAACGAACAAATGAATAGACTGCCAGTGTCAGATTTTGGACCAACGAATGAGCAACACGTGGCCACTTCTGACTGGCAGGAGGGCAAATAGCAGGAGTACAGTATGCTGGAGTACTAATCCGATACTCCACAGTACTAAAGGTATATGCAGATTATAAGTCGGGCCAGGCCTCCCAAAACATGATTTTTAAAGAAATGCATATAAAAAATTATGGATTTCAGTAGAACACAATACGCCCATCTAGAGTTCAATTTGTCACATTAGATTGCAACAAAAAGAAATAGGGAAACACGGCAAGTCTAGGCTTTTGGGCACTCTCAAGAAATGGCCAGTTTTCACTCACTGTAAGCAAAAACGTTCAAAATCAGCCTTTGCTAAAGGCTTTCTAGTCAGGCCCGAAAAGGGATGTTTTCTTGGGCACCATTGATACATTGGGAAATTATAAGGACCACATCTAAGTTGCTTCTCAAAAAATGGTTGGGCTCCAAAATGTTGTCTAGGTATGCACCGATAATGCCTCAGCCATGGCATCCACATGCCATGACATTATGCAAGCGATTCCTCATCTCTATGTTCAAAGATGCGGTGCTCATTGCTTGGATCTTTTACTGGAGGATTGGGGCAAAGAAAATTGGGTGAAAAGGACCGTGAGGAAGGCTAGGGTAATTTGTTTATTCATCAAGAACCACCACGCTCCACAAGTAATCTTCCAGAGGCTATCACTAGATCTTGCTATTTGTATGCCCAATGAGACACAATTTGCAACTAACTTCATCATGATTGAACGCCTCATATAAGTTCGCCAAGCCCTAGAGAGAATGGTGGTTGATGACGCATGGCATGCTTTTATGGCAGAGTTGCGGACAAAAGCCCGAGGCTACACATACGAAAGGCTTGTTTGCACGGCAGGTGATATGCTCAGACGGATTTTGGGATACCTGTGTGAATTTTGAGTACATGGTGTTGCTAGTGGTACGTACCCTTCATGTATTTGACGGCGATGCTCCTGCTATGGGCGTTGCATGGAAGGTTATGCATGATTTAAAAGTCCATGTTCAAGGATTTGTGGAGGCCCCGTTCCAATTGGGCAAGAATTGGCAACTTGGGCATTAGATGCCTTTAATGCAAGGTAGGGGCTTATGATAACTGACCTTCATTGGGCGGTTGCTATGTTAAACCCTTCCTTGCGAGAATGGGTGTTGCAAGTTGTAGAGTATTCCTCCGGATAGCACTTAATTCTTGCTAAATGCATCCAAAGTAACCGCTCCAAATTCGTTCCTATAAAGATCTATCGTTCTCTCGGGAATATACTAACTTTTTCAACAAAACACCAATTATAAATCCATCTGATCCTTTCTATCAATTCTTCACTATCTAATTCCGGATCCTATAGGATTCCGGATTCATACAATATCTTCCAAAATTGATTTCCGGACAATTAGAAAGAGAGTTTAGTCTTGTCTCTATTTTATTCTTCAGAGATATTCTCCGGGAGATTTAAACGAGTGGCCGGAAGACCACTGATCCTATCAGTTTAAGTGGCCGGATTCCTCACTAACTCGTGACTAAGAGTGGTTGAACTACCCACTATTCCTACTCCGCTAATCAGTAGATGATTGTTGCTTCCGGATCCACTCTCATAATACCCGGATGGTCGTCTCAACGCCGTCACACAGAGATACATTGGGACTACAACGACATTTTGGAAAGTGCAGTTCTAATTCAATCAAGTAAGTATCACCAATAAGCAAGAGGATTCCTTCAAGACCAACACATCAGGCTTTTTCCTAGTCGTCAGCGTAGATTCCGGTCTCAACTAAAATTCGGGTTTGTACGGAGTTCCGTGCCCTAGAGGCTTTTCCCAGCTCTTCCGGGCACTCTCCTGGTGAAAGTCCCAACCGGTCACCTCAAGTGCAAAATCCAACAACACTTTCAATCAAGAACTAGTCCACAACAACACAAACCACAATGGATCTGCTCCCCACAAGGAAAACACTCAATACCAGAATATAGAGTAAAACCATATATTAGAGAATAAAAACGTTCTCCGCGAGAGAAAAGAAGATGAAGAGTTTTAAAACTCCTTGGCCTAAATACTAAATAAGTCAACTAATCGAATCCTACCCTTATCTCAAGAAATCCGGAAAGGTGGAACCATAGCATCTAAAAGGTCTGCTGCCTCATTTGCATTGTCACGACCCAAAAAAAACTATCTTTTGAGAAATCGAGAGGCCAGAGGAAGATGCGATTATGCCTTAGCACTTTCGATATATTCAAAGGCTGTCAGAAATTCAGATCTAAAATCCGGAATTTTTGGACTTTCAAAATTTCCGAATTTCTGACTTTCCTAAGTCCGTTGATAAGTCGCCGGGTGCAATTCTGAGCCCCATTTGTTAGTCGCTACTGAACTCAGCTGACTGAAATTGCTAACTATAGAGTGATGTGAATTTTCTTTCTAAGACTCCTACGCCTAGGGGTTTCTTCTTCTACTGCCCTATCGATCTCTGACTGCTCCGAAGTTGACTCTGGTTACTTGTCGTTCCGACCGGAAGAGGGTTCTGGGTCTTCTGCTCTTGGTGCTCATGCCTGTGGTGGAGGAGACCAGACTCTAGTGTCTGGAAGGTCTCAGAAGCTTCTACTGGGACTAATATCTATCTCGGTCACCGTTCAGTCATGAGGTGAAGGGATCTTCCGTTGTGGACCTTGGGAGGGAGACTCCGACGAAATCCAAAAAGGGAGAGAAGTTTCTTGAGAGAGACCTTCCAGCATAATGCTATGCTACTTTTGGAGTGTCTTTGTGTTGGGGAATGGTATCCCGCTCCAGTTCATAGGAGAAGCTAAATCCGGAGTCCCAACGAGATCAATGAAATCTCCGGAAGGTGTTTGTGGAGTTCCGGCTGCAGGTCCGGGTGGAGTCCCGGATGGCCCAGCCCTTACTAGCGTTGCAAGTGCTTCCTCCGGAACTTGGGTTTTAGGTGTCTTTGGAGCTTCTGGGGTCAGGTTCTTTACCAGCTCTTGCATCTTGCCCCAAGTCTTTTCCATGTTCCGGCTATGATCTAAGAGGAACCAAATGATCTGTCCTCTGTTAAGCTTCTCGTCCTTCTCTAGACTCACGGTGTAGAGGAGAGCCCTGTTGACGGTGTCCACTAGAAAATCCAGAGTAGTACGAACCTCCGTCAAAGCCCGGGTGGAGGCATAAGCCTTTACTTCCGCCTCGTCTCTTGCCTTCTGGGCCCCATCCTGAGCCGCTTCCGCCTTCTCCAACCGTTGCCAGAGCCAGACATTGGTTTCGATGAAGATGGCCTATTGCTCCTCCTGCTGCCAGAGTAGGCCTTCTTTGGCCTTCAGCTCCTTAAGCCGTGGGAGGAGATCCACGGAGTCATTAGCTCCCACCTCTTCCATGATGGCTATAATCATGGTTGTTTGATTCCTGATTTTTCCATCCTGAATCCTTGCCAGCCAGACCGCATGGTGGTAGCGTTCCGTAATGTTTTAAGAAATGCGTCCGGTCATTACAGGGGAGAAGGCCGGTCTAGGCTCTACTCCCGTTTGGTCACATCCAGCCAATTGGGATGCGGCTGGTTGCGCTGTGGAAGGTGGTGATTCGGCTGGTGTCTACGTTGTCTTTTCTTCCAGAGGCTGGCTCGGACCTGCTCATTCGGATCCTTTTGTACTGACCTGCTCCTCTTCTGAGTTCTCTTGCTGATGAGCGGGGACGATGGTGGTGACTCCATGTTGTCAAATTCCTCTTTCTTGTCCTACGTCTCCCATCCACCGTATGATTGGATGCTGAGGAGTTTGTCGAACTCATCTTGTTCCTTCGGCCTTAGCAGCCTTGGCATACATGTGCGCCATGTATGTTGATAGTAGCGTTGCTATCTTCCCCACCTTTGAAGGTTTTTGACCATCCGATCAACGTGGTCTTCCATCAGGGCCGCCTAGTCTACCGTATGCTTTCCTTGCATTGCTCCAAAGAACAGGCTAGCTAACTTTGATCCTACCTTCTTCGGCTTTTCCGGATGGAAGATGGGATTAAGGAAGACAATCACTAACCTCGAGTCTGAATCTTTGAGATCTCCGAAGACGTATCCGTCCTTTGGGTTGGCAATTTGGAGAAAATCCCCTTCTAGGAAGTCGTCGTTGCGCTCGGCCACCTTCACCTCCCCCTCCCGGAAGCTATAGATTTCCCTCTATACTGTAGTGGTTCATTCTTCCGGATGAGCATTGATGCGGCCGTGGTACTGGTTCGGCGGCTTTTCCACAAGCTCTGTCACCATGGCTTCACTCTAGAAAGCCCACGCCGTCTCCAACAGACCGTTACAACTCATCGCCTTCAAGTAGTTCTCCAAAATCCTCAGCTCCTCTTGGGAAGTAGGTAATTCCAGAGCCACCTTCTGGAGCATTAGGATTCCTGCGGCCGGAGTCTTGCCCTTCTTCTCTCTCATCCTGCCCCACCTCTCGGTTTGCTTGCGCCTCGCAATTTTTCGAGAAGCACCTACACGCACTGACCGCACAAAAACCCTCGTTTCTAAAAAGTACTTCTGAACTACAGAACCAAAAGATGGAAGGTAGAGAAGAGTAGAGAGGGGAGAGCGCAGAAACAAAAAACAAAAATGGTGGCGCCCTCCTATGCCAGACGCATTTTATATCCGACACAATGTACGGACGCTCATCGGGGTGATGATGCCATTTTCGGATCCGAATGTCATCCGGACTGTTTTGATCGGTTCCAAATTCACCAAACTCTGGGCTTTCGGATTTCTAAAAAAATACAGTTTTGTATCGTTTAAGGATGCCGGTACAATTGCAAGACCTTACTTCTATCTAGGACCTATTTATGCTATTAAAACCAAGTTTACTACCTAATTATTTTATTTTCTTTAATTTCTTTCCGGATTTAGTGCTAGTGTCCGGAACGAAGTCGGAACACCTTCCCACAATGGGCCCTTTGCATGAGAATGAGCATTCAAGACCAATCTTCAATCAAGTCCTTTGAAAACTAGTTTTGAGTGAGGAAGATTTTGAAAGGGTCCTCAACCAACACCAAGATTTCATTGAAAACAAAGGAACATTTGTAGATTCAATGAATTCAAATGTGCTTAATGTATAGCACCATGAATGGTGGGATGCAATGATAGGTGGGGCAAAGGCATTGCAGATGATTGCAAGATGCATACTTGCTCAAGTATGTTCCGCATCGACATGCAAACGCAATTGGAGCATGTACTCTAATGTACACAAATAAGTTCCGCAATCGCCTAAAACATAGTTGAACGGAGAATCTCGTGTTCATTTACACAAATTCTAGGCTTCTAAGGCATTGAAGGGGGAGAAGGGTTGGTCACTGGCTTGAGTTAAATGGTGTGCATTTTGATTGATGAAAGCAACGGGAAAGATCCTGACGATGCAAATGAGGAAGGACGTTATCCTATCGAGAATGACGGATTTGGTGATCTTGACATAGACAAAGACAATTTGGATTTGGATAGTGGAGATTCCGATGATGGTGGCGGTGGTGGTCGTTGTGTGAGCAAGGACGTGTGGGACTTGGATGGTCAAAACTCCGATGGTGATGGTGGAGGTGGAGATATAGGGGTTTTTGATTTCAACAAAGGCGAGGCAGCACAACAACATGTTCAAGGTCCATTGAACCCGGGTGGAGATGATGATGGGCCGTCATTTGGACAACTTTGTGTTGGTCAGGGACTTTGGCATGACTACGAAGGGGGCCTTGACAACTTGGCAGTCCATGCAAACGTTGACATGCCTTCCCAACCTCAAAGTGATTTGCTATCATTTGGTAATGAAGGGCAAGATTTCCCGAATCATTAGGAAGAAGAGATTTTCTACAACAGCTGGTCGTGAGTCTTTTACGTCGTCGAGGTTGGTTTGCAATTGCAATTCAAGTCCACAATGTAATGTGACTTCAATCATAAGAAGGGTATTCGTGCCCCTTGATGAAATTATAAAGAATGCCGCAACCACAGAGATTGTATCTTCTTCCCGAGTTGGAATACCACATCGGCCGGTGACCCATAGTCATGTACTTGCGGGTAGACCCGGTGCAATAACTACACGGGGGATTGGTGCTTCATTGGTAGCCCTTCATATCGATGGCCCTAACAATGGAATGGGGCAAAATCGTTGTCAAGCCAACATGCTTAGTAGCGTTCAACTTCCTACTGTGCAAAGGCAACCTCTTGCTTGTCGAAATGAACAAGGCGACGTTGTGCATAGTGGTGGGAGGGGGTCTAGATTAGTATTGAAAGGAATAGCTTCCTCCTCAGATGCTGACCCCAATGTGGTTGTCCACAACATACAGTTCTTCCACATTGCGGAGAAGCTTCCACTAGCACCCTAAGCAATAATGGACGGCGGAGGACTACACGAGAAACAAAGAGACGTCGAAGGAATCAAGGTAGTACAATTCCATTTATTGGTGAAGAATACGACCCATCATACGGAAGACCCAATTTGGATGATGATGGATTACGTGACATTGAGGGATCTCGTCCAACAAGGAGGTTAGTCATTACTAAGAACAACAACTTACAATTGAGAAGTGATACTCTTCAATCCGACGACGAAGAGAGCACAAACGAGTCTGATGTGGATCTACAATGCATAGAAGAAAACAACCGTATAGTTCGAGTGCAAACTTAAGTCCTAAAGGATGTCTAAATTTCCGAATACACGTACGACGAGTTCTATTTACAATATTTTAAATTCTAATCAAAGGGTGCTTAGAAATTTATTTGTATAGATGTTAAAGGTGTACGTTGCTAGATTCTGTGGTAGTGTATTTAAATGATTAGTGTTGTTCTTAACCATTCGGATTTGCATTGTTACTTCCTTCAGATTTGTATGATTACAAAGCTTTATCTACTTATGTTTTTAGAGATGTTTGTAATTCCATTTTTCTTAATATGAAATTCATACAAAATGTTAATTAACAAGTCTTTTTAACCATTCTGATTGTCCTTCCTCATTTCTTATATTTACAAATTTGTATTATCTATGAGCTTTGAGCTCTATTTTTTTTGGAAGGTATTCAAAATTGTATAATTGTTAAAGTTTGACACAAGTGTCAAATTGACATACTCTATCAAGCACATACCAACAAAATTTCTTCTTTCCCATATAAAACTCCAAGGTCTTCATTGTGCGAGGTCTTCTTTGTATTGGCCATTTGGATTCTTATTCTTGAACCTCGAGTTTATGCACCATTGTTTTGAACTACTGTGATGACATGTTATCCCCGAGGCGCTAACATTACAAAAATAATTAGGAACAACTTCTTGATGAGGCGATCCCAGGCCTGGCATACGACGTTGTCCTTGCACGTGTGAAGGACCGCCACAAACGCAGGCACTTGCTCAAGGATCTCGCATAGGAACCCGCTCTACATGGCGACCTCCATGTCCATGTTTTAGTAACACCAAAACCACCATATTGTCAACCCAACCTCATCCCTCTACTTTCTAAGAGTATGTGGTGACAATTGAACGAGGAACTTAATGTTTTGACAATCTAGCTAGAAAACTAAAAGCTGTGGAAGTCAGAGGGTTAAAGACCCTTACACACACGAGCACGACTCTTGAAACATGGTAGTATATTAGAAGATGAAAAATGCTTCGTGCATTCAACAATTGAGATAGTCAAGAGAGGGTGGTCACAGAAAGAACCTGAGCAAATTGAGCACACGCCTAGTCAGTTGGAATCAATTTGCCAAGATTACTGCCCGTAAATGGTTGCTTGTTATATATACGTGGACTCTTCAAGTAATTAGGAATTTCACATGTGATTTGAGGAGGAGGAGAACGATGTTTGAGGTGCCTTAATGAGATGTGAGGAACTTTATGTGCTGATAGGCAAGCTCTTATTGGTGGTATGTATCCCTTCATTTCTTATTCTCTATCCTCGTATGATCTTTAAGCATCAAGCTTGGAATTATTTTTGAGATCTTTAAAATTGCCAATTTCTAAAATTGTAACACATTATCACACTATCAATGCAAGCACATACTAATAAAACCTATTCTTGCCGACATAATACTCAGAAGTGGAAGCGGATGGGCAGCGGACATGAGCGGATGGGGAGCAAATTAGGTTGCACACTCAAAAGCAAATGCGACGAGGATGGGCAGCGGATGGGTAGCGGACGGGTAGTGGACGGGCGTGGATGGGAGCTGGACTAGGAAGTGGAAGGGGTGTGGATGGGGTACGAATGGGAGGCGGATTGACAAGTGAATGGAGCGCGGATGGGCGCGGATGGGCACGGATTGGAGGAACTAGGACGCGGACAAGGCGTGGATGGGTACAGATGGGAAGCGGACTCGGATGCGGACTAGGATGCGGATGCGGCGCGGATGGATAGTGGACGAGCAGCGGACGGAGAGCGGATGGGGAGCGAATGGAGGGTGTACGGTTGCGTACGGTTTGAGGCGGGCCGTGGATGGGCGCGGATCGGGAGCGGATAGAGAGCAATTGAGGGGCGGATGAGGCGCGTTCGATTGCGTACGGTTTGGAACGGGCCGCAAATGGGCCCTGGATCGGAGCGAACAACGCGCGGATGATGGACAACGGCTAGGGTTTGAAAGAGAGGGTTAAGGAAAACAACATTATTCTTTCCCACTTTTTTCGGGCGCTTTGACGCACTAGCCTCATCGTAGACGGCAAGCATGGGAGATTTCCAGGTGGAAAAATGGTCCTTTTGAGGACATTGATTCCCTCAAGGGGGAATTTGTCTTCAAAGGCAACAACACAGGTACCAAAGACGTCAGAGATCTGTTGAAGGCTGGATTTTTTTAACAATTCTAAACACTCCTATGCAACACTATTTTGAAGTGCATGCTTGGGGGTTATTTAAGCACTATTTTAAAGTTCAATTTTTTTTATGGTATTCATGAGAGTTTGGTTACTGCTAGGATTCTCATATTAGAATAGTTTGTTTACCGGCTTTGCCATTTAGTATAGGATAGCCAATAAAAGCATTTTGTGGTGGTATTGCAAGTTTTTTTTAAAAATGGCAATGCAAAGTGGTGGTGGAGATGATGCGGGCCGAAGGAGGCCAAATGCGCCAAGCGCGGAGGCGGGTACCTCAAAAAAAAAAAGGAAAGGGGTGCCTCTGGAATTGGATATTTTTAGAAACACCAGTCTCTTGGCGAACAATTGATGGAAAGATGTGCATGTGCCATGGATATGTCAGCAGGCCTTCAACCTTGTTGGTTTTGTGCATCTCGACCGGTGGTACCCCGAGGAATATCACAAGGAACATTGCCGCAACAGACAACTATCGTGGAATGCCATTACAAATGTGGATTTGAAGTGGAGGTTCTTGGAGATTTTACGAGCCATGCCTCACCAAGGATGTTGGCCCAAAATTAGCATTCTGAGGAGGATAGGAGCAATGGTGTATGCGGAGTATGTGTTGCACAAGCGGGTTGATTGGTCAACAATTCACCAACTAGTGACAGCAGGTGGCAATGTTGAGAAGTATCATCGCCCCCTACTTTCCGCAAAGCAGCCCATTATTGACATTCTGAGGAACGCAATTCCAAAATTATTCCGCACTATTAGCAGTTTGGTTGATCCACCGGACGAACCGTTGCCACTGGGTCGAGAATTGCCAAAGAGACGAGCTACTGTTGGAGGAATGACGCTTTGAAATGCTTCCGCTTTAGGTCAAAGCTGCGGCAGGCTTCGACACGCTTCCTCTAGAAGCAACAGCTAAGAGATCTGCTTTCGAATTTGCACCAGTGGATCCTATATGACCAACTGCAGATCATGTCCGATGAATATACGACTCAGAAGAAAATGAATAAAAAACCTAAGGAACGCGATACCTACTTGGGAGAAGGGAATTTCCACGAGCAAGTGAGGACCTCTCCAAGGAAGACGTGATGTGAGCTTGAATCACAGTTCTTTCAGAGATTAATCCGCCATGGACTTCCGCAACGTCAAACTCCAACGTAATGTTAGCGGGGCTGAAAGGCTTCAACTATTTATCAAACATGCCTTTTTAAGCCCCTTCATTGACCACCGGTTTGCAAGTTGAATCCGTCAATGAAAGATTACACCCCGGAGTAGAAGGTACTTGGAGAGACCGTAGGTGAGTAACTCCGTTGACAACCACCACCTCCACTTCGGTTGGGTCCTGCTCATGTTCGGGCACGTGACCATCAATGGCGTCGCCAAATGAAGACTGGTAAGACTGATCTACTACATCAAAGCCGGCCCAGACTCAAGAGACTCCACGACTGCGAGCGCAGTAACCATTGCTGGGACACGTACAATCCTCGCCGTTATCCTTGTTCTAGAACCCACACCTTGAACTTTCATTGCCTTTGTATAATCGAACGGGATATGAATTGACTCTCTAGGTGGGGATTCAGGCCAATTATACCACCTCTCTTCTTCCTCCAGTACCTCCTGTTCCCTTTTCCACTCTCTCACCCTTCTTTCTTCTATTGTCTCCTCTCTTGCTTTGCCTTGCCCAGCTCCGCCAACCTCCATTCCATGCCCTGACGACATATCAACGTGTATATCTTTCACGGAGTGGGGGGTGTCTTTGGTGGGTACTGAAGATAGAGATATATCGCGAGGGTCGGCGGCAATTGGTTGCGCGAAGGACATACATTCAGTGGACGGACATACGGAAGTTGACAATCATACCCTAAGTATTAAGAGATTGAATAGAAAGATCACGTGCACACTCGATCTAGACCAAGAGATCGGGGGCGCGCCCAATCTGAGATGGAAGATCCGGTGTGCACCAGATCTGATACACGACAACGAGGGCGAACCCGGTCGAGACGACAAGATCGGGAGCGCACCCGATCCGGTCATAGAGATCAGAGGCGCACTCCATCTCAATCTACCAGAGTTATAGTGTATCCAAATTGAGACATTACAAAAGCAGTAGATGTTGAGGCAAATATAGATTGCATATTCACATTGAGGAGGTGGATTGTACCAAATTCGAGGGCGACGATCCACTTGTGCAATAGGCACCAACACTTCGTGATGCTTGCAAGGAAGAGGACTACAAAAGATAAAAACACTACCAAAGATGTATTACTATGCACAACATTAATTGGTACAACGTCTATTTTATAGTGTTTAAGTCCATAGAAAAACAAAAGTTGTTGGATCATATCTTGCCATTAATGTCAGTATTCTCCGGGCCAAGATGCAACTATTTCATGGTTTCAGAAAATAGAGCAATGGCTTTAGCATCGATCTTGGACGGAGAGCGCTCAGTGAGGTTTGCTTCGTCGGCAAGCCGATTCACATGAAGTCCAGGTAGCCCAGCGTTTGGATTACTCATTAGGGTGCTTGTAGCATACACTGGTAGTAGTAGTTGTTCATCAATCCAATTTTTAGGTTAGAAATGATTACAAAAGATTTGTATTTTTTAGCAAGAAGCTTCTACATGTATAAAGCTAATTATTTATGGAAAAAAATTCTATATTTGATGTGTACATGAGGTACCATTAGTCAAGTTTTTTTGTTGGTCTCTTCCTGTGTGTGAGAAACAACAAGCAATTACCTTACATTGTGGAGGGGACTATATAACTCCTCGATTTGGACCCATTGTTGGAAGAGAGGATTCGGAACGTACAACAACAGTTTTTTTGGCGCTCCACTGCGTTTATCAAGATCCAATGCTTGGTTTGTTTTCTGAGAAACATGCCTTGAGCTTCTCAACAAACGCATGAAAGGATTAAATGCAGTGATTACAGTCTCGATTGAAGGAGAAGATCGGATGAGCCCCCAATCCTTAAGTAAAGCAAAAACATTGAATTAAAAGAGTTGGCGAATTGAATGGAAAAGATGAACCTCAAATAAATGAACGGAATAGTATGACTTATATTGAATTCCTTGGTGTTCCAGGCACCATTTTGTTTGGGCAACGGGTTGGCGAGCTCTTTCCAGCATCTCCGAGCTATTTACATCTAATTTAAATAATTGCCGTCCTTCCGATTACCAGCAAGGTCTTGGTTTAAGAACTTGTTGAAGTACGTAAGTTGGTTGAACGACTCGTTCATGGTCCACAATATTGTGACAAAGTACTTATGGGCACTGGCGGCGTCGCGCTCACTGAGGTTACCTTCTACAAAGAGTTGTCTGTGAGTTGCGACACCATGTTGACCTCCTATAATATAGAAGTGTGTATTCCTGTTGATTTCATCCCATCTTGGTTGTTCCTTAAAGAATTCCACAGCTCCGTCTTCTGTGTTGGGGTCATCAACTGAAGTAGGAGGTCCCCGTATCGGCATCACAAAGACATGTTGCAGCGTCGCATTGAAGGAGAGAATTGTCCTCTTCTACGTGACTAAAGCTTCAACTTGCGACGGTAAAAGAGGCCGGTACACGTTTGTTGGTGTCGGTGCCTCAAGAAGTTTCTCAATGTCGATGAGGAGGTCCGGTTCATTTTGTTTGTCCTTGATCTTGAAAGGGCGCTGGCTAAATATGTGCAGCAGGGCGAACCCCGTCTTGAAAAAGTCATGCAATTGTAGGAGCTCCTTCGTAGAGAATTTTGCAACAACGGAGTGGGTAAGGTTCACAGCTTTGGCCAATGTCAAATCCTCAGCAGGTTTGGCTTCGAGTTTTTTCCTGGCCGACTTCTTCTTGATCGGTTCCTCTGCCACAGCCAAACCACTTGTCGTAGGAGCTCTCTTCTACTTTGGAGGGGTGATTGAAGGACGCCGCAAGCGTACTTCACAGGCGTTTATTACAACGACACTCGCCATCAACTCAATCCAAATATCACACAAGTTACCAGGGTCGACATTGTCGCCATCGAGAAAGAACCCCAACTGCTCCACATTTTTGCAAAGCGAATAATTCAATTGCGCGGTGGGTAGAACTATATCAAACATTTTAGTTGCGTTTGCTGCCACTACAAATTCACTAACAATTGCAAGGACGTGATTCGACAAATGAGTTTCATACAATCTCAGAACGTGACAGTCTTTGGTCGCTAACAAGTGTGGCCATCTGTTTCGATGTTTTTTGTCCTCAATCAGGATGACCGGTGAGACAAACGTTCTTCCATAAGCCTCTTCCATTTCCAACTCCAGACCCCATTCCTTGATCATGACGGCAAGATAAAAGGCGACGAGCTACAATTATGGGGCTTCAACTTGCGATCAGTTGCAAATTGCTCACAATTGCTCACAATTGCAAATATGGCATTGTGAGCAATTTGCAACTGATCACAAGTTTAAGCCTCACCGGGAGCAACTCCTTGTGCATATTCTTTAACTCTTCAGGGTTGGCTCTGCAAAAATGAATGAAAACCAAGGCTAGTAAGAACGGGTCACATAGTACTCGAACTGCAATTTTCAATCGAGATTCATGCCAAAGAACGAGAGCGCACCCAATCACTAATAAGAGAGCGGGATTGCTCTCAATCAAATCAGAGACCGGGTGCGCTCCTGATCATCACGAGGAGATTCGGCGCACTCACAATCTCGACAATAGCATCAAACAAGCACTTGTTCTCCAATTAGAGATCCAGGACGCAATCGATATTGTGGAAGATCGAGCTTGCTCCCAGTCATCAATGGGAGATCAAAATAGCACATGATGTCAAATGGGGGTCGGGTACGCTTCTGATCTCAACTAAGAGATCGGGCGAGCTTTCGATCCCAACGACGAGATTCGGCTAACTCCCAATCTTCACGAGGAAATCTAGAGCGCTCTCAACCTCCATTTTCTCGATCAAACGCGCGTCCTAGATCTCTTTTGAGATTGTGGGAGTAAACAGTTACGATAGAGATTGAGAGCGCTCTCAATATCATGGGAGATCTGACGCGCTTCCAAACTACTGGGAGATTTTGAGAGCACCTGATGTTCACTAGGGGATCGGGTGCGCTCCCAAACTTTTAGTAGAGATCAAACAAGCTACTGATCTCAACTAGGATATCGAACACGCACCCGATCCCAACTGAGGCATCGGGTGCGCGCCCAATGTCGACTACATTTTTGTCGTACATACGGTCACTTGACATATAGATTCACATATTAGGAAGTATACGAACAATTCAAATATAAATGAACAAAGAAATACTTACTGGTTCAGCCACTTCGATGTCGGATTAGAATCACTTTTCACCACTACCATCCTCGCCGATTATATATGCTGCAAAGTATAGACCTGATTGAAATGGTTGCCTCAACATCAATGATTCCAGACCCAAATCACAATTCCTAAACACCAGACTTCAAAACCATCTAAAGATTCAAACTAAAAGAAACCAAAGTGATTATCTTTGAATGAACTTGATGAAGTCTTAAAGCAGTTCTCTTTATTCTAATTAATCAACTAATAAAGTATGGACCAAAATTTGAAATTTGAAAACACCATCTCAACGTATGAAGACGGCTTGCAAAATTGTTGCATGCAAGCCATTCACTGAATAAGAACTAGGAGAAACCAAGGCGATTTCTTTGAAATGAATTGAGTGAAACCTAGAAGCAATTCACTTAATTGTAACTAGTCAATTAACATAATTCTGAAAGAGGAATGGAAAATTCAACATACCTTCTTAGAAAGTCTGATCTTTTTGTTGCTAGTACGTAATAAATGCCGTCCACAGTGCTCACCTAAAGTGTATTGAAGATTTCAAAAGATTGCACCTGATTGCTCCTCCTTCTATGCATACAGACCTCTTTGTTGCGCCTCTTCGGTTCAACTTCTGGTCTCTAGTTAGGACGAAGCGCTCTCTAGTTACGACGTAAGCATGCACAAAGATCCGAATGAAGAACACAACAAAGGAAAACAGAACCGCGAACACAGACAGAAGAAAATCAAAAGAGCGAATACAATAAAAGAGCCAAAGAGAAAGACTCTGGTGAACACCGCAAAGGCAAAGAGAATGACGGCAAAAAACAGCTACAAAGACAGAAAACAACTATGGCAAAGAGGAAGGGAGGCTATGGCGAGCTTGAGCAAGGGAGGAGAATGAAAGAATGAGGATGGGGAAGAAGAAGGTGAGCGTGGCAAGTGAGAGTGAGGGTAGACTAACATTTGATTGCTCTCGGCTAAAGTTGACGTCGTGCGCTTCCTAATAATAATCGGATACTTATGGCAACGAGAAGTACTTTTTCGAATGATGAGCCTCCAAATGTATTCAATGGACTTAAATATAACTAGATACTCATGACATTACGTGAAATCCATAACCCTCCATGTATCCCTGGTCGTAGACCCTAAACCTAAGACCCCGCCATGCAGACTAGGCATTATTTTTTTTAAGAATGTTGGGTTGAAATGAATTAAAACATGTGTCTTACGCATTGACACTAGCAAAGGGTTTATTTGTCAACAATTCAATTTCCTTTTTTCAAGGACATTGACTCAATCCATGATATTTTTTATTTTGGTATTCCAAAGCCTATTCAATTTGGATATATCCAACTCACTTCTATCCCATAACACCCGGCTAATACTCAACATCCAATATATGTACCCGTAAGCGGTGTTTGGGTTTTTGTTAATTTTACAACCAAAGGCATTCTTCTCTTACAAACACAGGGCCTTTTGATAAACTCCTAAAGGCTCAAGGCATTTTCTCACCAAAGACACTTCAAAATTATTCATTCTAGTTCAATGAGTAAGGTAGGAAATAAAACTTTACATTTATTCTCTGGACGGTAGGATCTCCATTTAAACTTACTAAGTAACATACTCACAAAATTTCATACACTTTGACTGCACAAATTATAGTGTTTGAAGTCAAGCAAATGGTTTTCTTCCCTCCATATAGTGGATCAATAGACTTTGACTTCACTTGGTATTAAATTTTTGCACTACTCAAGGTCTAAATCTCTTACCATTGTGTTAAGCATAATAATAGTTCCCTAAACACCAATTTTTAGAGGTATAGAAGGGGTGTAGCATATTTACAACAAGTATGCAAGGAGTCAATTCACGATTTTTTTTTGGGGAGAATTTGATATGTTTTAGAATGATAATCTAAACAGTCAATAAGAAGGTTTATACCACATATTTCTGTAGAAAAAAAAAATGAAAAATATGAAGATCTCTAGGTTTTATGTAGAAAAGATGATATATTTTTCCCTACTTGCCTAAAATGTCTAAAATGATCGACTTGAGTTTAAATGTTGTTTTACACTAATTTAGACAAAGAAGGCAATATTCTCTACATGTATGGAAAATCTCAATGCTAATTTTGGAGCTGCTTAGAGCCCCCAATTCTAAAATATAAAGATTTCCATGGAGCTCACATCAGGGACAATCAAGTATAAAGTTTTTTTTTAAATAGTTTTTTTCCAATTTAAGGAACCTTTCCAAAATCAAATTGTCCCTGCGAGGGACACTTGGGCCTTTAGGGGTTAAGCGAGCAAATGTTATTTTCTTTCATGCACGATCACAAAATCAACAGCTTTTTTAAGGGCACAAACATAGGTAGTGGCTGATCTTTTTGTATTATGATTCGAGGGTCTAAAATAATTGCGTATCAACTTCCAAAATAAATAAATTAAATTTGAGACAAAAGAAAAAATTTATTAAGAAAAATACGATAGTCCAAGCATCCCAAAATCCTGAAATCCTTGGATCCTATACCTTGGATCCAAAACCATAGACCCCTATTCTGACCCAAAAACCATAGACCCTAAACCCTGGACCCTAAACCATAGACCCCAAATCCTAGACCTAAAACCATAGACTCTAAACCCTGGACTCAAAACCATAGACCCAAAACCTTGGACCTAAAACCATAGATCCTAAATCCTCGATCCAAAACCATAGATCCTGAACCTTGGACCCAAAACCATAGATCCTAAACCCTGGATCCAAAACCATAGACCCTAAATATGGACCCGAATTCCTCGGCTCCAAACCTTGGATCCGAAATCTCGACCATAAACTGTGGACCGGGAACCCTTGACTCTAAACCTTTGACCCATAAACCCTACCCTAGTGGCCCTTCAATTATTTTTATACAAGCAAAGATAATTTATTTTTATGCACACAGACAAAGGTTTTTCATTTTTACACCACATATTTATCCCAAAGCCTTTACAAATGGGGGTAAATCCATACGATTTATATCTCATTACCACTTGCTCAATTGAAAAGTCATATCTAATTCAATTTTCATTGGAAAATTATGGAATCACTTCAGTTGGATTCGGTATTTCTTACGCTATCGCTACAAAAGAACAAGCAAGCAAGCAAAGGGGGTTTCTCTGTATGCAGGAAAAACATTTTTTTAAAATAAGCCAAAGTTTTTTGTATGATCAATGACACGTTTTTGTTGTTCAAGCACACAATCGACGATTTTCTTTTTTCACACAAATAATTATTATGGTAGTGGTCGATCTTTGTGTATTATGCTTCAAGATTCTAACTAGATTGCACTTCATCCCCCAAATTTGAATAATTTACATTTTGGACAAGGGGAGAAATTTACAAAATGAAAAATATGAAATTTAATACTTTACAATATAGAAAAATATGAAATCAATTTGATTGAATTTAGTATTTCTTAAGCCATCGCTTAACCAGAACATAACAAAACAAGTGTTTACCTCTATATATGTACATTATTTTGCACAGAAAGCTTCTTTTTAAACAAGGGAATCTCCCATATTTTTTAACAAGCAATTTATCTTTCTCATTTAGCTTAAACTGCGCTATATGACGGACAAATAGCCACTTATAAGAGAATTAGCTAAACATATTCTGAAACCGTATTTAAATTCAAAAGAATTTCTGTTCACCTTGTGGAATACATGGCTAAAAAAATAAGTGGCGAGTTTCAAATGATGGTGTTGAGAAGTATAAAAAAAGTTGCACCAACATTAGCTTTCTTTGACATAAAGTATACCCATCTCTTAGAGCTGCAATGAACTCAAAAAAGTAATTCCACACACCTTAGCTCAACTTTACCTCAAGTACGCACCATTACTAAGTGCAGCGAACTAAAAAAAAATTTGCTCACACTTTAGCTCCTCTAGAGCTAAAGTGTGCATCACCATGTACTTTCTATCAATCACTATAAAGACAATTATTGGAATTATTGGTTCCAAGATTAGAGGCAATTTACCACATTGTTATATAGAAAAGGAAACACAAATAGACTGCAAATTATCACTGATATGCAAAAACAATGGAGAGAATAATCTGCCTAAAATTTAGCTCAAATCAACTTCAAGGTGAACTAGTCAATACTTCATAGCAATCTTTGGCATCATATATAGTCATACAAAGTGTAATCGAATACAAATATCTATAATCTGAGCACCAATGAATCTAACCATACTACATGAAGTATCACGCATCAGAATGCAAAATCTAGGAAAAGGAAAGTTCATTTATCTAAGTCTATTACAATTCGGACCTTTGCAAGTGCTTCCAAGGAGGCCTTGATAATCACTATTAGCCCCCTTAGAATTTTTGTAGTTGAATCTTGTACATGACCTCCATCTACTTTGAAGACCTAGGTTTCTATGCTCCCGAGATTGAATCGGTACTCTCCCACGTAGTGGCTATCCCATTTTTAACAGTCCGGCGAAGGTTGTAATTTGTATCCCAATCTTTAAAGAACTTCAAAACATCCCGATCACGCGATATAGGGCGGAAGAATTGGATACGAACGGTGTTTGGCATGTCCGGGTTAGAATTAGGATCTGAAATTGCTTGAGCAATCCAAAATGGGTGCTCGTCTCCATCACAAGGCAGCAATGCAACAAAATAGCCAACAAAAAAATCACGACCAACTCTAAAAGAAGGAGGTGGACGATCGCGTCTCTGGCCAACAAAATGCTCAGATTCACCACACTCTATGCGTACTTCATCCTCCGCTGAGAACTCATCTTCAACAACAAGGGCGATTTGCATTGTTGGCCAATAGTCGTCTTCCAATGATATCGGCGTATCCATTGGAAGTGTCAGAGCATCTCTAATGTCGCGCCATTAGTACGATAGCGGCTCAAAACGTGATCAGGCTTCAACAGACTCCCGCGATGATTGCTCCCAGTAATCGATAAATCATGAAAGTCCCTTCACCACCTCAGGGAGATGCCGCATCGTAGAAGGCTTCAATGCATCAGGTTCTCCGCAAGGCCATAAAGACCTTCCTTCAGAATTCTCCTTCCACAATTTGATGCCACTACCTTCTCCTCCCTTAGGAAGCCAATCCTCATCATGACAAAGGATTTTATACTTCATTACCGGACAACAAAAGAGTCAACATAAAACTTGAACTGATGAGCCTTTGTATGACCCTGCAAAGCTTCATCACCGTCCGCAATCATATCCCCAATGAACTTCTTAAAGTCAGGAACCTCTTGGATGAGATGCAGGATTGTGGGAACACTCTCATTTCTCATGAATGACCTCATTAGCAAAGGAATGGTTGGAAAACTCTCCTTCCTTAGTGTCATACTCCAACGTCCAAATAATGCATCAATATCATCATGTGTGTGAGCAACAAGCATGAAATTAACATCTACATCAAGGAAGATGCGTTTTGCAACAAGGAAAGATAAAAAACATAAAACAAATATATTTTTGTTACTACCAACCGCATTGTCCATTTGCACGTTCAAAATTGTAGGCAAAGGCCTCCCTGGAACCAGGGTTGTCATACTGGACGGACGTCCGGTACGCCCGTCTGTCCGATTCGCTCGTTTGGTAGAGCTCTCGCCCGTCCGATACAGTTAACAGAGGGTTGACTTACCCGCAAGGTAAAAAACAGGCGACATGGCAGCCATGTTGGCACCACATTGCTGCCACGTAGGACACAGTCATGTTTGAGTAGGGGCGGGAACTAATGCCAAGAGGGAGGTGGGGCAGAGACATCCCCGCCCTACCCGGGCAGGGGCGGGGACGTCTCTGCCCCCACACGGGCAGCGGCGGAGATGTCCCCACCCCTGCCTGTAAAGGGGCGGGGACGTCTCCGCCCCCACACGGGCAGCGGCGGAGATGTCCCCACCCCTGCTTGTAAAGGGGCGGGGACGTCTCCGCCTCTACTAGTGCAGTGGCGGGGACCTCCCCGCCCTTTCATGAGTTAGATTATAGTGTTTAAAGTTAGGGTATGTTGGTACACTAAAATTTATTTTTAGTGTAGTATACACTAAATGTGAACCCATACACCAATTGCAAATGAGGCACTTAGTGTAGTGACATAACCGTACACTAAATGCCATTTACTACACTATTTGTCAATTTTGGTAAAAATAATAAAATTATTTCTTTCACTTGTGCACATTTAGTGTATCAATAGTGTATCAATAATTATTTGTGCTTGAACAAATGCAAATCTCGGACTGAAAATTTAAGATTTGGACGTATCCAATATTGATTAAATGAGACGTATGGCAATTGCCAAGTACACATACTCTTCTACGAAGATGCCGTATTGCCTACTTAACCACCACATGCGAAACTAATGCTGCTAATTAACAAAAAACTCTATTGTCGGTAACAACATAGAGGCATAGTCCAGTTGTGGGGGGGTTTCATTAATGTGTCTAAAACATCTGGCACGGAAGACCGGTCTTCGAGTAGTTGTTTTTGCAACGCTGTGAATTTTAGCTTCAGGTTTACATATTGCTTCGTGTTTTTGGTGGTGAAATACGAAGGGTCTCAATCTTCTTTCCAAATTTTTTCTCAAATCCAACCCATCACAATTGCATCTGTTGCCTTGGAGTAGAGGTGTGACCGTTGCATGACTTCAAGCGAGTTGGTGGAGTCCTGCGGCCCAAAAACATAGAACAGTTCTGGTGCCACAAACCGTCGCCGCTCTCTCTCTTCTTGAACCTCCTCCTTGAATTCATAACCATATCTTGATGGCTCATTCTCCACAACCCGACTACAAAGCCTCCAATCGCAAATTCCTATGTACACCGTATCGGATTTCCACTCATCAAAGTGGAGCAAAACATTCGATGGAGAGATGTCATTGTGTATATGATTCGCGTCGTGGCATTTCCCCTCAATGACAAGCAACGATAGCACGAGGTTCACTCGATTTTGGCTTAAGTTTTTACCCACCGAAGCTCTTGGATCGACAGCTTGGTATTCGGATGCATCTCAATCCGTTCAAACGGCAATGCTTCGTCCACTTTCGAGTCAAACTTGGACCAAAAAGAAGCCAGAGATCCCCCATTCCACAAGATTGTGTATCCTTCCATAGTTTTCAGGTGGATGTATGCAAGTCTAATCATCCTTGGATGCACTACCGGACACCCTCCAGCCTCGTTGATGATGTATAGGTGCTTCTCCCTCTTGTTGGTGTTGGTCAGAGTCTTTCCGGCGAAGTAAATCCAACTTGGAATGTTTTCCAATTTGGTTATCATCACCTTCCGTACAGCCCCATAGCCACCCACCGCTTTATGTCCTGGCATTGGAATCACCTTAGCGCAACTTTCAAGCCACTTGAAAGTTCCACCAACGTAGTGAGCCAAAATTTGCTCCTCAATAGTCGCTTTCCAAGGAGCTAGTTTCTTCTTACGGGAAGAAGAGTATTATTGAACGAAGCCCTGGATCATCCTCATCTTCGCCACTAGTGCGTGCTCCTCCAGGTTCTAGTTGCTTTCATCCTCTTTCTTCCCCGTGACGTAACACTAGTTCGCAACAATATTGGTGGTCAGTGCGGTCACTTGTGTATCCAACCACTCCGAATGCAACCAATAATCTGAGAAATTATTAAATTTCTCAGATTTATCAAGGTTTGACATTAATTTGTATCGCATGTCAATCGTCAACTTGTGGTATCCCTCTTTGTTGTGCGCCAAATAGCTCCTCGTCAACGCCCCTCTTGTCCGGCGCTTGTAAAACTCGACGGCAATCCCTCTACATTCAACCATGTATTTGTGCCGGGGCATGTCCAGATTTGGTGTCTTCTTCCGCCTCTTCCCGCTTGATGACAACAAATTCAATGATCCCGAAGTGACTTTTATGTTGGTGGACAGAAGCACTAGCCAACATCATCCAAATCCATAAATTGGGGGCGGTTCTCCATCGACCTACTTCCTTCTCCCGCCATATGTTAGAGTCAACTCCCTACCGTGGTCGAAATTCCAAGTTGATGGTTTTACAAAAAACCGCTGAGAGTCTGGGTGCAATAAATGGGCCAAGCCCGACCACCCACCAAACTCACTTTCAGGCCGCAAAGGGAACAGACACGTGAGGCCTAGGGAGTGGACTTGGCAGAGAATAAGGACAAAAGTCCACTATTTATGTGGTTTAGGAATTTTTTGCGAAGACGTCCCCGCCCCACCCGGGCAGGGGCAGGGACGTCTTTGCCTCCGCCCCGTAAGGGGCGGAGACGTCCCCGCCTCTGCCGGGGTAGAGCGGGGACGTCTCCGCCCGTGCCTGGTAGAGGCGGGAACGTCTCCGACACCTACCGGGGTGGGGCGGGGACGTCTCCGCCCTGCCCGGGGTGAGGCGGAGACGTCCTCGCCCCATACAGCACAGGCGGAGACGTCCCCGCCCATGCCGCGGAGACGTCCCCGCCCTTGCCCGGGGACCCTAGGCCAGTGCTTCGTCAATCGGCTATATAATATCGTGCACACCCCTAATTGTCCCCGCCTCACATACTCTCTCTTCATCCACCTCTTAATTGAGTTGGTTGTAGGCGTCGTGTGAGGACTTCATCCATTCACATCACATATGTTATTCAGATTGTCCCCACCCATGGCCACGCTGGTAAAAATGAATAAAGAAGAACGAGACAAGAGTCGACTACGATTGGGAAACAAACAGCGGAAGAGGTTGCATGTGCTTCGAAATCCTGTTAAATTGGCTTTTAAAGGTTGGGAAGAAGTTCCGGAGCCATGGAGTTTTGAGGATTGCGCAAACTTCATCGAGTGGTGCCATATCGACAAGGCTTTCCCGGAGGAGCGACATAATTATCACCGATGCTTTCACAAGGCAAATTTATGGAAGTGCACCGACGAGGTGTTCAAAAATCGGTGCATTGAATTATACCAGGTGTTGTACGTTATCTCTTATATCAAACGTAATGAAGTAAATCTCTTCCTTGCGGTGTCCACGCGGTGGTAAAGTTGGGTAAGAGGGTGGATTGGTCCACCTTGAAAGCCATGGGAGATAGCATAAAAGTTCCTTCTCCGACAAATGGATTGATTCCAATGGGGACACGGGTGTACCCTGAAGGTGGATTGGGCAAATTGATGGCGAAGACTGAACCGGTCGACACGTACGAGACCGATCCCTCAAACACGGATACAGACTCTGACTGATTCCACGTTCCAATCACAAGGAGCCAAAGGACACAGACGCGCACCAAACGAAGGAGGGCGGAACAAACGATTAACGTAGTCGTTAACGATACCATTAATGAAGTTGTTGCTCAGGTACAATCCCCCGCAATTGTTGATCAAATGTTAGAAGCCTCTACTGGTGCTATTTTTGCCAGCACTATCCAAACCTTGCTGAACCAATTGGAAGGGAAGACAACAGAACTATTGTCATTGCGCGATGAGGTTCGCATGTTGAGAGTTGAAGTCAATGATAAAAACATTGTTATTGACCAGCAACGACGTGATATGGAGGAGCTCCGACTTGCGCTACAAGCTAGTACAATGACCACAGAAGATCAGAATCCACGACGGGAGGAGAAAGGGCTTGTACACGTGTCAACCCAAGCAGATTCATTGTTGTTTGATGAGGCCCCTACCAACGCAGACAAAGCTATGGTCAACAAAGAAGAGGGTGTGGCGGGTGACGGCGGCAAAGAGCTCGCTAAAGCGCTTGAAGAAAATTTAAGACTACAAAGTCCCTTGGATGTGTTGGTAGAACATTACTATCAATGGAAGTTGGCCTACGTCTTCACGGTCGATCGGTCCCGACAATTGGTGGCGGAATTCCAAAAAATCGACAACAACCATACCGAAAACAACCAGAAGAGGGTGTTTGGTTTGACATCGTGGGCCCTCGTAGATGATCTTTTCAAGATGGATGAAATGGCGATGGTGAAAACCGCTGGTGGCAAACAACCATCGATTGGTCCCATTACAAATGGGATTTCAAAAAGGAGGTTTCATCCACCCTCGATCATCGGGGCATCCCCATGTTATTGTGGCCACAACCTTTGACGAGCTTTGTATCCGCTGGTACGACTTGCTCAATTTGTCTAAACCCATTTGGTCTAGAAGGTGGGATGCATCTAGGCACTTGTGAGTACTTGTACCATCCATTTTGCTTGATTAGCTTGATGGTTGTACGCCGGCGGTGCTCATTGTGCAAGGCCCCTTTTCACGAGCGATTGTACGAACTTTTTGGATTAGTTCCATACATGCCCCCGCATTGGGATTTCAATGTGACGAACGCTCCTAATCAATCACATATGTTGGGAAAGGATTTGGTGTGGAGCTGAAAACTGAAGATGCACTCGTTGGATAAGATGCACCTCTCAAACGAGTGGGATTGGGAAAGGGACCCGGAGCAGATTGTCCGGGTGTGCAAGAATTTGATCCCGTTAAAGGACAAATACGATCAAGGAAAACAAAATTTCTTCTACCAATGCTTTAATGGCCATTGGGACGAGAACGAAGAGCAATTTTGTTTCGAACTTCAACCACGGCAATGGTTGTCGGCCGTTGACGGAGTTCGCATCACAGACGACAACGGGGATCGCATTTCTCACCACGTTGACCAACCGGAACCGCAAGAAGTAAGACAATTATTGGAATCAGAGTGGAAAGAAATTTTCCGAAATGACGGAATCGACTTGTTGCTTGATGTGCACAGTCCAGGGACACGGCAAGCGCTCGACGAGCTCATGCAATCCCACATCCTAAGGGCCGTGTTGGATGAAGATGGACCAACGTGGAGAACACGATCGGCGTCTTGTAGACTTGTATTGGGCTCAGATGAAGACCTCCCTATGCACGTAGGGGCACACGACAACAAGGCAAGGGCGAGTGGCACTACTAGTAGCCCGATGAATATTGACTAGGTGTATTTTTTGTTTTTGCGGTACCAAGAGACATTTTACTTACAATGCTTCATCTTTTAGCGTTTAATGTATTTTCCCATTTTTGTACTACATTGTGCATACTAAAAAAATATGAATAGTAGTGTCTACATTCTACTTGATAATAGTGGTGTGATTATGGATGTACTTAAGCCTCATAAGGATTTGTGCGTTTGTATAAACAAAAATGGTTTGGACCAAGTTTTAAACCTCCAAACACTTTTAATCCCTAAAGGACCAAGGCACTTTTGCACCAAAAACACTTCAAAACTGCGAGGCTATAGTATAATGTCTAAGAAGGGAGACAAAACCTTATTATTTCTACATCTAACCGTAGGATCTCAATACATACTTCTTTGTTAATGACCCCACAAAATTTCATAAATTTTAACCACACGGATTGAAAGGCTTGCATAGCTCCCATGCTATTCACTATTTGGTATCAAATTTTTGCACTAGATAAGGCCTAAATCCATTACTAATGGTAGTTTAGGATGATGTTAGTTCCTTATACACCAATTGTTAGAGGTAGAAAAAGGGTGTAGCTTATTCAAGTCAACTATACTAGTAGTGGAAGCTCAAAAATGGACAATTGACGTTTTAGTTTTTAGATACTTGATATGTTTTAGATTGATGATCCAAATAGCCAATATGAAGGTCTACACCACATATTGTTGTGGAAAAAATCAAAAGTATAAAAAGTTAAAATCTCTAAGTTTTATGTGGTAAGACGTTTTTGTTTTTGGTATCTTGCCCATTTTATTTCTGGCGATATGTGAAAATCTTTGACTTGAGTTGAAGCATTAATTTCCACTAAAGACAAGGAATCTTTTTGAAAATTTGAAAGGAAATAATTTTCTACACTCTTATGTTTGCTCCAACTAATATGGAGCTAATAAAGGTGTTCCTTATTGGAGAGCATGCCGTCAAAGTACAAAAGTTGTACTTTCCATTTCGCCTTCCTCCCTAGAACTAGGGAAAGACATTATCTCCATGTTTTTTAAGTGCATTAGAATCTTGTCGGAACCAAAAATAAATCACCCCATATTTATTTGTGAACCCGCCTCATGAAGATGAGGAGTGCCTCGGCCAAGCAAGAATGGCCTCAAACGCCTCCTTCATGAGTTTTGTGGGGACAAACCCCCCCCCCAAAATTTACTTGGAAACGTCCTCACCCTTGCCCTAGTGGGGCGGAGACGCCCCCGCCTCTACCGAGGCAGGAACGGAGACGTCTCCGCCCCTACCGGATTACTATTTTAATGGAGGCACTCCTCATTTGTCCCGGCCTCGCATACTCCTATCCACCATCTCTTCATTGAGCTGGATGTTGGCGTCGTGTGAGGTCTCATTCATCCATGTACGCCAGAATTTTGCGAGAACACGTGCACACCATGTCTTCACTTGGACAATTGGCCAAGGAGGAGCGAGACAAGACCCGTGCACGAGCGGGGAACGCCCATCGGAAGCGGTTGCACGTTCTTCATAATCCAGAGAAATTGGCTTTTCGAGGTTGGGAGGACGTAGTGGAGCCATGGAGTTTTGATGATTGCGCGAACTACATCGAGTGGTGCCACATCGGCAAGGCTTTTCCAGAGGCGCGACACAACTAGCAGCGGCTCTTCAACAAGGCAAACTTGAAACATTGCGTCGACGAGGCGTTTAAAAATCGATGCATTGAAGTTTACCAAGTGTTGTATGACGTCCCATTCGTCAAACGCACTGAAGTAAATCTCTTCATTGCGCGGGGTGTTCATGCGGAGGTGAAGTTGGGCAAGAGAGTGGATTGGTCCACGTTGAAGTCGATGCCGGGGAAGGTAAAAATTCCTCGCCCAGAATATGGAATAATTCCAATGGGATGGCGCAAGTATCCGGAAGGTGGATTGGGCAAGTTCATGACTGTGATGGACGACACCCCTAGCTACGATACCGACATATCGAGTTCAAATTCTGACTCCGACGGAACCCACGTCTAAGTTGCGACTAAAAAGGCACCAACACGTGGTAGGCTAAGGAGGACGGAACGAGCCCTTCACCAACATTACTACTGACTAGCAGTATTTAAAGGTTTAGGATGTAGCAAATTTTTTTTGCGAACAATACTTTTGCTTTAAGTATTACACGATTATAAAAATCCTTTTCGTTTGTAATGGTACATTTTACTTAAAGAACTTGCACATTACATTCTACTAGAGACTTATACTACCCTTTATGGATGGCGCCTTGCATAGCTCCCATGCTATTCACTACTTGATTTATTTTTTTCTTTAATAGTATGTGGTACATTCCTCATATTTTGTGCGGCAATTGTGTTTAAATGATTTGTTTAGAGAATGTGCACATTACATTCTACTCGAGGCTCATACTACCCGTAATGGATGGGGAGTTGCATAGCTCACAAGCTATTCAGTACTTGATCTAAAAGGGAGCTAATAAAGGTGTTCATTATTGGAGAGCATGCAGTCAAAGAACAAGAGTAGTACTTTCCCGAAAGCCCTCTTTCGTAGACATAATCTGCTTCTGATTTTAAGTGCGTTGCAATCTTGTCGGAACCAAAAATAAGGCACCCTATATTAAAACCTCCACCCTCCTCATGGAGGGGAGGTGTGCCTAAGCACCCAAAATGCCCCAAAGGCCTCCTTCTCCTGGGTTGGGGAGTCGTCCCCGCCCCTGCCCGGGTAAGGGCGGAGACGTCTTCGCCCTGCCTTGGTGGGGCGGAGACGTCCCCGCCCTTACCCGGGCAGGGGCGGAGACGTCCCCGCCTTTACACGAGCAGGGGCAGAGACGTCGCCGTTCTTACGAGGGTAGGGACGGGGACGTCTCCCCACAACAGGGCAGGGCGGAGACGTCCCCGCCCTTGCGCGGGTAAGGGCGAGGAAGTCTCCTCTCCTGCCCGGGTAAGGGCGAGGAAGTCTCCTCCCCTGCCCGGGTAAGGGCTGGGACGTCTCCGCCCATGCACGTAGACGTCCCCGCCCTTGGCGTGTCAGGTCCCACCCGTTCTTGGCTCGTATATAAAAGGTTCGGGGAGGGCCGATTGTCCTCACGCTTGTCACCTTGGCCTCTATCCCTTAGACCTCAATTTAGTTTGAGCTCCTTGCGAGTCTACTTGGGTGGCAGGCGGCACTGGTGTGCAGCTGAGGTGATGTAAAAATTGATTCAGACAGTGCACCAACGCTATCAGACCTCATATTTTCACCCGATTCTATACTATAACTAGCCCCATATTTTGGCTTAGACGGGACTTGCACATTATTTGGCATAAACGGTGAATGCAATGGGAAGTCAAAGGAAGCAAACAAAAGAATGGGAACCTTGGTACAATTTTGGTGACAACGGGGGCAAAGTGAGTTGTGTTTTCTGTAACTATACTTTTAGCTACAAACGTGAGCGTGCGTTTGCTCACTTTGGATACGGCGCCAAGTCAGAGAGGTCGATTTGTCGTAGCCTACTTCCCTATGTGCGAAGTCGATTTGCCAATTGTGGAAACATTGTTCCGCAACGAATGACAGGCGAGGACATGTATGGCGGAAATTCAGGCCCGAGTGGTCCATCGAGGGCACCAACTATTGACACTTCAAGCCAATACGACGCTCAAAATAATGTGGCGGGTGGGGTAAGAAGTGGGCCTCGGGAAGGAGTGTCTAATTTCTTTGAAGGAAACGACCACGAACATGTGTCGGGTGGTCTTACCGCCTCGAATTCCACTAGATCTGGGCAACTACATCAACAACGGATGCTTGATGCTTTTAACATTGCAAAGAAGAAGGAACTTGATGAGAAGTGGGCGACCTTTTTCTATCAAGCGAATGTGCCTTTTAATGTCGCCCGAAATCAAGCGTTCATCGATGCGGTGAGGGCAACATCCGTGGCAAAGTTTGAGTACACTCCTCCTTCATATCACCAGTTGAAGACTAGATTGATTGAACCTAAGAGGTTGCAAATTGAGAAAGAGATTGAAGCCAAAGTTGGTTTTGCAATCAAGAATTATGGGGTGTCGATATGCACGGATGATTGGGATGATGTCCACCGGAGGCCCCTCATGAATTTAATGATGTCGTGCCCCACTGGTGACGTATTCTTGGGGAGCATAGACACCAGTGGTGAGAAGAAGTCCATGCGGTACGTAGAGGACCAAGTGAAAGTTTACATTGAGAAGGTGGGTTCCAAGAATGTGACACAGATTTGTACAGACAATGCTCCCAACATGCTTGGAGCGATGGATGATATTATTCTCACATACCCGCACATTCACAAGGAGGGGTGCATGGCACATGCATTGGATCTCATGTTGGAAGATTGGGCAAAGGTCCAAGAATTTAAAGATTTGATAGAGAGGGCAAAGAAATTGTGCAAATATATTTGAAACCATCATTCGACAATGGGGACAATATGGCCCTATCGAGGCATTAAACATCCGCCAGACAAAGCTTCAACTCCACCAACGGTGGGCCAGGATCGCAAACTAGGCATTGTCTAAACTAGCTGTTCGTATTCTAGCCCTTACGTGTTCAGCTAGCTCTTGCGAACGAAAAAGGAGTATGTACTCGTTTGTCTACAACAAGAGCCGAAATCGATTAGCGATAGAAAAGGCTGCGTCATTGGTGTATATTTCTACCAATAGCCAATGCCTTCAACAAAGACCAGGGGCCGATCTCGTTCAATGGTACGATACGAATATTCACTCGGAGGATTCTGACCCAAATGCCCAGGGGCCGGTCCCGGTGGGTGAACCTAATTGTGATTTTGATGTGTTGATAGCCGAAGAAGAGGAGGAGCACAATATGGCAGCTCCCTGCTCTCTGCTCGGGTACCGAGGAAACCCTAATCTTTGGGCGGAAGGCGCCGATCACCTTGAGGAAACGAGAAACTATTACGGAGATGATGACGATGTAGAAGAAGAATTGGCTCAAGGTCGTTGGGGACCTTGGAATCAAAGTCCTCGTCGCAGTCCTTCGCCTCAACTTCCTCAAAATGAGGGCATTCACGAAGTGCAACCTTTGTCTACTTCCTCAGAGAGCGACATCCCAAATGTGACTAATCTTGAAGAGCCTGCAACGGGAGGGGGGCAATGTTGGGAATGTTCGCGACGATGACAATTCCCCATCAGACTGTGGAGGTGGAAATGGAGATGTTGACAACTACGGAGCGGGAGAGAACGCAGTAAATACTGCGACTCGAAACAACCAAGGATTAGTTGAAAACCGGTATGGCCAGAAGAGCCCTATTGGAATGGGTGCATCATTTCATAGCACTGGAGTCGTTCAGGGAGACTCTAACGCAAATGTTGTAAACACAACAATTGTAGGGACAACTCGAAGAAATGAAAGGGTTGTTAATTAACGTCGGCCTTTTAACCTGGATTATTTAGACCCCGATGATGCTTTTGCATTCACAGAGGATTTTGAGCCACAACCATCTCCGGTTGTGGTGTTGCCTACTGTTATCAATGACCAGAATGTACCAACGCCGCCTTCCCAGAATTCCTCTTCTCCTAGAACGGCGAATGCCATGTATGGACCTTTCCAACGAAGTGTAGGCGTTGAGGGGATGGGTCTAAATACTTCCGCTACTATTACAAAAAATAGCAGACCCCCTTTGGCCGCTACAAGGACGCCTCTTCATCCAATGGGTCAATATATACAACCCAATGGAAGGACCACCATAAGAAACACGGTGAAAAACATGCCTGAACGTCAAAAGTAACATGCTGCTGCGTCAATGTTGATCTCACCTAAAATCCGTCAAGATGAACAGGCCAAAAACGTCAAAAAATTTGTCGTAACATGGTTGTCAACCTCTTGACATCCAATTGAACGTGGCCTGAAATGTGTGGGAAAGGGCTCCACGTGGAAAGGGGCCCATGTCCACATCAGCTATGTTTTCCTTAGGACAGCGCCACGCGGGATTTTTTTATCCAACTCCATTTTGAGCGGGCTATGATGTGGAATTTTAAAAATTGTTGACTTGGACCTGAAAAATTATGACGTAGACAACCCACATCAGCTAACGTCATGCTTTTAGAGTAGTTTTTGTCCACACAAGGGTGTTACTTTTTACATCCGTTTTGACATGCTCGTGTTGTTCATGACATCAATCATGACGTTGGCGCGTTCTGCCTATATGTTGTCCTTGACCTTTTTCATGTTGGAGATCATGTTCACTTGAACATCTAACATGTTCTTTTGGACGTTTTTCTAAACATGTTTCTAAAAAGCTGCTATTATACGTGATGTGCTTTTTAACGTGGGATGAACGTGTGACAATGTTAGTGAAGACGTCAAGCATTTGTCAGCTGTGATGTGAGGATGAACGAGCATGGGCATTCGGTAAGGACTTAGGGAGCCTAAAAATTGTTCTTCAGACTACGTCGGAAGAGTGCTACGGCCTAGGTCACAACTTCGGCGCTCAAGAGGATCAATAGAGCTGGAGTTCGGCGTTGTGTGGATGGAAGAGCTGCGGTTTGCAGCTTCGCGCGACCTGCGCCACGAGGAGGAATTGAGCGCGAAGATGATTGCGAGGTAGAGCTCCGCGCAAGTTTGTCTTAGAATAACGTACCTACAGCTCGATGCGAAGACCTCACGACGTGCTTCACGAGTTCTAAGTGAATGAAGGACGTACCGGCCTTGCTGCTGCAACAGCCTCTCCGCGATGGCGAATATTGAACTTGGCTATGGCTAGGATTTCCTAGCCATGGCTGAGGTCAGCTATGGCTGGGGTTAGCCGGCTATGGCCAAAGCTCCCCCTGCGTTCTTCCTCTTTTTGAGCTCTCCCCTTACCGTCTTGATTTGCCGCACATCGCCTTCCTTGCTTCCAGCTAGCTCCGTCGTCACCGCTCCATGGCTCCCACCATAGCTGCCGCCATAGCCGTTGCCATAGCCACCGCCATAGCCGCCGTTGCTTTGCTCCATCACCTTCAAGTTGTCTCTTTCTACTCCTTGTTGTTCTCCTAATCTTCCTCCTCTTAGCATTGTAGTGAGCTTTGCCGCTCCCCACCTCCCACTTCTGTCACCTAAGTTCAATTTGCTCTCACCTACACTCCCAAAAATAAAGTGTAGATGTTGTAGAGGTTGCTTTTGTGTAAGTCGTCCTTTGGCTCTTCCTTCCTTGCAACATATATCATCGACTACAGATGAAAGCTGCCCATTTCCTCAATTTTTGCTTTTGGTCAGCAGGTTGCTGTCATTCTACAGTAAAATTAAATGCAACTGTGGCTGACGTGGACATCCCGTGTTTTCTATGACGTCACAGTCTGACGTGGTCACGTTTATTTTGACGTCACCAAAAACGTGCATGTCTATGGTGAAATCAACGCGTTTTGTCTTTAACAGGAACACGTTTGATGCAACGTCAAACTTAATTCGAGCTACTGTAGTAATTTTTCGACTAATGTGTGACATGACAGAAAACACAACACGTAACAGCCTTGACGACACCAAAAACATGGTTTTTTTTTAGTGGAGTAATGCTCGTGGAGGGTCTAGAGGCCGTGGAGCGGCTAGAGGCCGTGAAGGAAGAAACAACGGCGAAGCATCATCCTCAAGACTTCATAAACGTCCCTTCTTTGGAATAGGGGCACGAGATCCTAACGTGGTTGTACAACCATTTTTGGACACGTATGTTCCAGAACGCTCTTCAACAACTCCGGCGTTTGTTGTTCCGATTCGAGCAGTTTGTTCTACCAGCGGCCCAACCATAAATTCCGACGGCAATGATCCTCACGCACATCGACAAAAGAGATTCAGACGGCCGCGTTGCAATGGTGAAACAGTTGTAGAGCTTCGCAATGACAACTCTGAAATAGAGGGCTTTTGGACTACGGATGGTAGCAATGGAGAATTCGAAGATGAGAGCGATGAAGGAGCTGATGATGACAACCGTCCAGATTGCGATGTGGCACCAGATGATGATGATATCGTCCTTTGAGATGCGGTTATCGGTGGCCCGTCCACCAAAAGAGTGCGCAGATTAGGCCGTTTGAATAATTAAAGGACAAAAAAAATAACTACGTATATGTATGCGAAATCAAGAGAGTTGTGATAATTCATAGAAGAAGCTAGGAGAGAAAAAGGTTTCTTAGATAACTACAAGATATTACTTCGTTTGGAAGTATGAGATTAGGAAATTGTTGTTATATCGTGAAACGATTTAATGTAATAAACATATTTTGCTTCCAGACATTAACGTCTCTCCGCTCAATGATGCAGGTGCGGGGACGCCTACATGAGGGGCGGGAACGTCTCCGCCCCTAAGGGAGGCGTGCCCGCCCAGGGGCGTAGACGTCCCCGCCCCTCATGGAGACGTCCCCGCCCTAGTGCCACGGTGGCGTGACACGTCTGAAATGGCCATTTCAGTAAAAAATTATTACCTGCAAAAAATTACTAGGAGCACTTTAGGCAATATGTCCGAACCGTCCGTCCGTGCGGTCCGGACCGTCCGTGCGGTCCGGACCATCCGTCCGGTTGTCCCGTCTGATCACTTCAACCCGTCCGTTATGACAACCCTGCCTGGAACTGGAATATCTGGAATCTGCCCTAATGGATCCAAACACATCTCAGCACCCCAAAATACCGTCGCATACAATGGATTAGAACTAGATTCTGGAAAGAGTTGATGGGACGATGATTTCGGAGGCGCCTTGAGGTCACGCAATAGTTTTGCAAACGACCCGAACGTGTAATTGGCATCATGGAAGTATAAATCAAGGCCGTATTGGGCGTAATGTTGGTCCACATGACCATGGGCAAGCATACCTGTGACCGCAAGAGGCAACTCCAGAAGCCCATCTAAGTGCTTTATTTTATGTGGAAAAACTGAGGAGGTGGTCTTTGAGTGATCTATCTTATCATGCATGATGGTTAGAACCTCATGGGGTGACGACCTTGATTGAAATCGGTTTAGGTAGTACGAGTCTTGATGTGCGAAAGCAAAATTGATGTAGACCTGCATCTTCTTTTGCCATAGCAGTGATGCTTGTGTTTCAGGTTGAGTAAGCTTCTTCTGATCCTGGTATTTGTCACATGTAGAACAACAAGCAAAGTTGTCTCTACCTTTCTTGGCATAGTACTTGGGGAAGCTAACTTGCCGAATCTTACTCAAGCTTGAGGTTGAGATTGGCGGCAATCTACAATCAGCGAGGTGATCATCAAGAAGCGGTATGTGATCCTTCCACTTAAAACTTGCAGGGAGGACCTTTGCTAGAGCCTTCTTGCCAGATGGGAGAACACCAAACTTGTGAGGCATGTGGTCCGCATGTCTATCGAGGATGGCTCCAAGAGCGGCAATAGCCACAACCGTATGACCTCTAGGCTTACGCAAATCAATATTCCCGTAGTATTGAGCGCCATGACCAACGGCAACGTCCTTCACATTTTGATAGAAAGTACTCAAACTTTCATCGATGATTTTCATCCAGGCATAGGCACAAACGTCCACACCCTCTAGAGTCACAACCATCCTACCCACAGCGTTTCTATGAAACTGTCTGTGAACGTCGAGTTTGATATGATTTCAAAAGTCCACGGTGGTCGCACTATACAAGCGCGTCTGGAGTACTTTTATTTTATCTCTAGGGTAGTGTTGGACACAGTTTTGAATGCAACAACTATTGCTCGCAACTGCGTTAATGGATTGAGGGGTCATGAGGAATTGAGCATTCCTAGACACTGTTGGACATGTATTCTTTCAGAAATTGTTGTACAAACGAGTGCTCCCGCCTAAAGGTTTGTTACGCTCAACCAACTAGACATTGTAAACGTCCCTAAGGAAATGATGGAAGAGACTCACATTGTTTAAAATGGCTTGTTGAATTGGCCAGGACTTAAACGAGTACCTCCATTCATTAGGAGCTTCCTCCTCAACAAAAGTACTGGACACTTGTACTACAACATTTGAATCGCCAAGAGGACCAGGGCAAACTAGAATTGCACTGGACCGGACATTGCGAACCAACCCCTTTGCAACGCGAACACCCGAACCATTGTAAAGCGAAACAATCATCCCGATCCAGAGACGGCGAGCAGTAACATCAAACTCAGGAAGGTTAGGGTTCACAGTAGGGTCAACATGAACCTCATCATCCTCCGAGGAAGACATCTTGCATTCCAATAAGAAAAATATTAGATTATCCTTTCAATTTGTATGGGTGAATATTCTGTAGGAATGAAAATCAATGCAGAAGCATATGAAGTGGGTAATTTAGTTCAAACTAAAGTAAGGTCTCGCGCTTGAAAATATGACTTGCATTTGACTGAATTTACATTGTAGAACACCCAAATTTAGCTCGACTCGAGGTAATTTCAAGAATACAATTTGATTTCAACATTTTTAATGCGAATATGAAATAATCACACCCTTGACAATGATAATTTAGCTCGACCCGAGCTAAAATGTTGAACTTAAAATGTTATGACAACTTAGCTCGAGTTGAACTAAACTGTCGAAGAAAATAAGGTATGATAGTTTAGCTCGAGTCGAGCTAAACTGTCCTTGTGTGATTATTGCCATCATTTTCGAGCATAATATGGACAAACTCTTCAGCCTATGAATCTGCCTTTCTGTATACTAGACTCCAAATCTTTGCGTTAGTAATCGAGAAACTCACATTGGCGCTTCAAAATCACACTAGCAACTGGAACTAGAGCAATAAGCATCACTGTCACATCCTAATTGCTAGAATACATAGAGAATGCAAGAAGTATACTTTGTGTACCTTATGAAGTAGATAACCGGTGCGTTGTTGCCTCGTGCAAGGGCCCTGCTCAACCGTGCGCTACCTATAAACGTTGCCCTCCTCAACCTCCCGTAGTTGTACTACCTCCAAGCTTCCCACCCACCACATTTGCACAACAACCAAACTGAGAAGGAAAGAAAAGAAGAAATTGGGTGAGGTTTGCCGAGGTCAGTTACGGACACAAGAGCGTTTCAATTGCAGGCTACAATTTCAGAATTGGCGGGAGGAAACTTTTCCACAACTCCTTGAAAAGTGCAAATTTGAAATCTCGGCAAGAAACTGAATCAACTATTCTCCAGTCGACTAAATTAGAAAGAGTACATCCTTTGAATAGACTCGCACATGCGACCAGTATACATATAATTGTGGGATTTAGGATTAGGGTCACACTCACGGTCAGGGTTAGGGTTTGGGGTTTAGAGTTTAGGTTTGGAGTTTAGGATTCAGAGTTTAGGGTCCTTTGGTTTAGGTATTACCTTTCTGATGATATCTCATAGCAATTTACTAATACTTTGAATATTTTGGATATTGACAATACAACTAAAGTTTAGGAAAATATAGATAAGATATTGAGATGATTATATTGAATTTGTATTACAATCCAAATAGAACTTATCTATAAAGTTGAAAGCAAAGTTTTTGACGAATGAGTTGCATTAAAAAACAAAAAAAATTGTATATGCATGTGTATTTTCAGCAAAACAATATGAATTCAAACCACCTTATGGACATCATTTCTTTGGGATTTTAAAAAAGGGCATAATGTTATTATTTTGTGATCATTTAACCCCTAAAGGACGACGACCACTTTAGCTCTAAAATCAGTCCAAAACTGCCACTGCCAAAAAGAGACATGAAAATCACATTTTAAAGTGAATTTCGGATTTTCAACCGTAAGATCTTAAAATAGACTTATATATAAACATGCCATAGAATTTTGGTTGCAATCCACCACACGGATTGATAGATTTAAGTGCTTAAAGTCAAAACAATGGTTCATTTTCTTCCCTGCGTTGAGTAGATCAGCAGACTTTGACTTCACTTTGTATCAAATTTTTGCACTGTACAAGGTCTAAATCTTTTACCATTGTCTTAAGCATGATGTTGTTACCCAACACACCAATTTTTAGAGGTAAACAAGGGAAGTAGCATATTCAAAACAAGTGTGCAAGGAGTGGAGGTTCAAAAATTGTCATTTCACGTTTTATTTTTTTGTGAACTACGTATGTATTCAAATGATAATCCAAACGGTCAACAAGAAGGTTTTCACCACATATTGTTGTTGATAAAGTAAAAAGTGAAAATTATGAAGATCTCTAGGTTTTATGTAGAAAAGATGAATTTTTTTTCCCCCGTTGCCAAAAAATGTGTGAAAATGTTTGACTTGGATTAAAATGCCTTTATACACTAAAGACAAGATTTTTTTTTAGAATTTCCAAAAAAGGAAATATTCTTTATATGTGTGAAAAATCTCAATGTCAATAGAAACTTTTGTCAAAAATTTTGGAGGAACCCGGAGTCCCCATTTTGACTTTAAGTGGTACTAACTTTCAAACCACAAATCCAAAAAAAAATAAAAAAATATCTGCACAAAGCTCTTATCAGATCTTATCTTGAAAAAAAATTGAATTAGAAAGGATTTTTTTTCGAATTGTAGGTACATGCCCAAAATCCAAAATGACCCCGGGGGGACGTTTGGTCCTTCAGGGGTTAAGAATGTTCATTCTTTCGAAAGAATCCCCAGTGTCCGTGGTATGGATTTGGAATTGAAATTGGTTTACTATCCACTAAGTACTCAAAGATTGAAAATGTGCGAAAACTAATAGTTGGATTAAAATATTTTATTCTTGAGTTCACATTGTATTATCATGAGTTTACTTTGTGACAATCTCAGCTAGACATGAAAAATGTAAGAAATCTTGACTACATACAATATATTTTATGTTTTGACGTGAAATTAAAAACTCCGTCATTTGTAAAACATAGAGAGTGGAACAATATTAAAAGACTTAAACAAGAAATGGAATGACCTCCTCATGACAAAAAGGGATAATCAAAATATAAAATATAACTAATACAAAGAAGAAACATACACTTAGTGCATCAAGCATAATTTAATGTTCACAATGCAAGTAATTTTGGATTTCTTAATACATGCAATAAAAGAATAATTAATTTTTGAGCACGTTCTACTGTTTGCAAATTATATTTTAAATTCTCAAAATTTTGTAGAAGGATGATAGAAGACATGAGGCATATTATTGAGTAATCTATTTTCTCATTAAACGTCTTCTATAAAAGTTATGCTAGCCAAAAGAGAAACTTCTCGATTGTCGACACGTCGGGCAGCTTTAAAACCTTTTGCTATGACACACTATGGAATGTGATATTTTCAATACATAGGAGTAATATTAGAATGTTTGATATTGTATGCCATATTTAACTATTTCTGGACTATGAGGTGAATTTTGGACTAAGGACTAAAAGATAGATCCGGAGATGTGCCTCATAAAAGATAGTGAAGCATAAAAGTCAAGGAGTTTAGAGTACTATTCAAGCATTAAATGCATCACCAATGACACTTATGAAGGAAGAAATGGCTAGAGCGACCAAGTTTGAATTTAGACAATACGTGAGTCCGCAGCATGCAACCGGATATCTCCGGGTAAATATCAAGGTGGAATTCAGAAGAAGAACCGAGTCCTGAGAACAGAAATTGATGGACATACTGTACATCACAAATGTGTGGTTGGGAAAAATGTGGTAGGGAAAACTGGGACAGAGCTGCGGACAGAAAATACTCGCAATTGATAGAACATGCAACCGGATATCTCCGGATGAAATCAGAGTAAAAGTCCAATACTAAACTGTTTCATTATAGAAAAGTGTCATACAATAAATGAGGGGTGGCCGTTGCTAAGAAGCGCGTGTAATCTATGGAAAATCGATTCAACTATTCTAATTTAAGTGCTTTATAGATGCCCTCTACCCGTCCAGTATGGTGTCTCCCATAAGTTAGATAATGAACTATAGCCTTTCTAGGATTCTTGAATGGATCTAGATCTGCAACAACAACACATTTGGGCCACAAGTAATGCCTTGTTTGAGGATTAAATGAAGCCTTCTTGAAGATGTGGAGAAACCTAACATAGTTGGGCCTTCGAGTCTGTTTGCTGGCATAGCAAAAAAGAATATCTGATAAGATGTCTGGGGGCAATAACACTTGGGCCGCCTCCATGAGCCTATCTGGACGCATAGGAGACCAGATCCCGACATTGAAATACCGCAGTAGTATTCGAATAACATCTGCCGTGTCATCAAAGGAAGGCAGCTGCGTGGAGCAAGATTTGGCCGAGTCAAGGACCTCGTCCGAGCAGAGAGGACCGCGGAGAGATATGACTATGACCTGCAAATAAGAAGGCAAGACCATTGAATTAGAAATCGAGCATTGGAATGAGGAGAAAATATGGTAGGAGGAGTTCAAGTGACATGAATTTGACCGGAGATCTCTGGGTGACCCTCCCAGACCAACGTTTGGCAGTCGAAATGGTCAGGAGAATACTCAGAAGTGATCACATATATTGGAAGGTGAAGCTTGGGGGCAAGACACTAACAATAACAAATATAAAGAAGGACCTCAACAAATAACGTTACTGACAACAACATTTATCTTCAAAATTGAATGGTCGAAATCCCACAGACATCCTTGACTTAACATTTACAAAGCATAGAGTTTATAATATCCAGTATAATTCATTGTTCTAAGGAGCGGAAATTATGCCCTTCACCACGGACCGGGCCTCTTTGGAATTTTTGTCTACTAGATCACTGGCAAACATCAAAGGATGACGTCTAACAAAGTCGGGAACATCCTCATTTGACGCTAGCAGTCCGGAGAGCCATGGGAGAAAAATGGTGGACAACCAGGTTTCTTTCGAATTCCCAGTCCATGATGGCGGATGAACTGCGCTGAATGTATCGTTAAGGACGTTCTTTAGTGGAGTATCGTCCACAAGCAAGACATCCTTGGGAGACCTGGGCCACGCCTTGGTGTTATAAATTGCCAGGTCCTTAAGGAAAATTAGCTTTGATGGATGGGATGGGAGCGTATATGATGTTTTTGTGCAATGGGCCTGCGTCAGGATTGTGACGCCTTCCGGAATGACAACACCTTTCTTGCGCAACTCCTTGATAATATCCACAATATTCTTTTCCACCACACTGCTCCAGAATGAGACAGTAGCCCTCTCTCCCACGAAGTTCGGGAGTTCAGTGGAACCAGGCCTTACTTTGATGTCTCTCGGTTGTCCCTGTTTGAACTCCCCCCTGTGCACAAGAACTCCATTTAAGTCAAACACGACATGATAAACCCGATTGGATGTTACCTGATCCTCGGCTGGAGGCTCTCGGACGATCGTAGTACGCTTTGTCGAACCTGAACCCAAAGTACGAGTACGTAGACCGAGATGAGGAAGTTGTTCAGCAAAGTGAAATTTCAATTATACATATAGAAGTGTTCTGCACTCACAATCCAGAATTGCTCGATGGAAAAATGAGCACTATATAGACGATGGCACATAAGTATGAATGTACATATTAGGCACCTGGGACAGTAGGTGGAGTATCCCTAGAAGTCTAAGCTACACCAGAAACTTGAGCAGTCTGTGCGGGGTTTCTGTCACCGACATCCTTCGACTGTGTTGATCCTGCGGACCCCAGAATACCAATAACGAAGTGGTAAGAATAAGGTCTGCATCGAGTGAACTGTCCTTAGAACAATGAAGAAGGTTTGATGGACAAGTAACTATTCACCTTATCTTTCTCGGCCCTTGTCCGAATTGTAGGTGGAGGAGGAGGAGCTTTCGCCGTAGGATTCTTCGCGATTGCTTTTTTCTTCTCTTTTTGAGCCAGCTGCCCGTGGCTCCGCGGAGGGCTGCGCAGAGGGCTCATAGCATGTAATTCACGCAATGTCTGTTGCGCCGACGCCTCATCCATCGTTTGATCGGTGTCACGCAACGTCAAGTCTTCGGCACTCTTGCACACAACCTCCACTTCAGGATGCGTCCTCGAAGGGTCGGCCAGCGGGAGATCTCCGGGTGCTCTTTGGGAGACGTCGAAGTCTAGGCGATCGGACATTGCCGTGTCATCGTCCCGATCAGGCGAAGGAGAACGTGGCATGCCGGAATGCCAACTGGTTTCCTTTTCAGAAGTACCGAGTCTAGCGTCCGGAATAGAGTTGATTCTCGAACTAGTCAAGGCTTGCTTGATAGGAAGAGGTGGCTCATCAACGTCTACCTGTATGGTGTGGATTGGGGTGCCCGAACCAATGATCCGTGCGGCTGTGGCCAAGGACTGGAGTCCAATGTTGGGTGCCGCTGATGAACTTGGTTCATACCGCACATCAACTTCAATCATCGTGGCATCAGGCGTCTGCATCACATTGACGAAGTCAATGTGAAGAACATTAGGATGCAATACAAATGAGAACGGTATGATACACCCAAAGATCTCCGGTTCAAAGTAATCCTTGTCTACCGGGTGAACTATATCTGAGCATGGCCATGAGCAATATGAGCCCTAAAATATGGAGGGCATCCTAAACGTATGAATAGCCGGAGATCTCCGGGTCATGAAGTTTTCTTAGCTGTTATACCTCGCCATTGTAGTTCATCCTCGACATTGCCCGTGTTAGAACACCAGCACCTGGGGTTGACCCAGTGATGGCAGTCTCCTCTGACTCCTCTGCAGCGGCGTCGGGTACGTCGGCTAAGATATTCGAGTGGTACTTGAATATTTCTTCTACGTAGGATTCTGCCTTGAATTTGGCATCTTTGCTGCTCACAATCTCAAGGACCCGCGCGTCGTGAGTCTGCAAGATAAAGCCTGCGTAAGGCGTCATCCAAAACATATAACTGAAGACGGACCAGAAATCTATGACGTTGAAGTGCTTGGGAAGGTTGTCCTGCTTACCAATCCGAGGTATGTTAAATGTGGTCCACCATGGACATTGACGACCACCATATCCTCTCTAATGAACCCCGTGAACAGCAAATCAAGGATCGAGATCCTCAGTTGTGGGACACCGGTTTGCTTCTAGCGCTGGATGGTTTCTGGATGTTGAGCAGCTGAATAGAAGGCCTGCATTTTGTCTGCGTGGACTTTGTAGAGCCTCTTGAATAACTGAGCAGGCGTCTCGCTCGAGTCGTATTCATACATGAATACACAATACACTGCCTCCTCGACCCCGATTACTTGGGTCGGAAACCAATCACCTGGGTGGGGGAAGTAGTAGACTACATGCGTCGCATACAATTTCACCTTGCCCCTGGACTCTCTCTGCCGGAGACTGATGTACTTCTTCAATTCAACAAATCCCGCAACATCGGTGATAAGAACGGACGGTGATCTGACCCTGGTCCTCCCGTCCTTAATGTCCACTTCCAGATGGTTGAAAATGGTTCAGAAGTTCAACGCATCCAGGACCTGTGCACGGCATATGTCGTCTTTCAAGCGATAGTGGAAAAAGAAGTAAAAGTGAGGGTCATTGACGTTACGCCACTCCTGAATGTCCGGCATGATAAGTACTTCGGCGATCTCGCCCCCTCTCTCTAGCATAACCCTACAGGTGTATTTGGAGTCGAACAGGGACTTGTCATCCGTGGGTGTGGCCTCGGCAGCATCCTCAACGATGTGTTGACTCCAGATGGACACAAGGACGTCCGGGGTGGGGTCGGTCTCCTTGTTGATCGCCTTTAGTCGACCCTCAAGCCAAGTTTTACCCTTGGCAGAGTGATTAGCGGCGTCTACCCATGACTCGAGCTGAACCCGTCAAATATCCCACTCTGACGCAAAGGCGTCCCACTGCTCCTTCGTATAAGGGACGAAGTCAGCAGCCTTCGAGGGAAGGGGGTGCGACTTGTAATTTAACATGAGTTCATTCTTCATAGCCCGGATTCTCTTCTCCCTGTTTGCCGCGTTTTCGAGTGTCTCGGCCTGCCCTTTCATAGTACCTTGGTTTGCCGCTTTGGAGGACTTCAAACAGACCTTCTTCGCGAGCACTAACTCCGCGAGGTAGTCAAGGTCTTCAGTGCGCATTTTATAGAGTGGCTTGAAGTCGTTCTGCACCAAAGGCTTCCGCTTCAGCTTAGTTGGGTCGCCAGTTTTCTCGTTCGAGTCTGGCAGGAGTCCAGCGACGAACATCTTATCGATTACGATCCACTTCTGGACCACCGCGTCATCCATCTCGAATAGAAGAGGGACCTTCGCGTCTTTTGGGTCAGTTTTGCCGAGGTGAGTGAAAACCGTTGGCACCACTTGCCGTTGGAACATTTGCAATAATACATAACTCAGTGTGTGAGCACCCGGAGATCTCCGGTAGATTGGATTTGTTGCTTGAAGAATGAGCTCATTGATGAAATTGAAATATATTCATGTGGAGGATGTAAGCTTACCGAGAATTCGTCAGATTGTGGACGACCATAGAGTTGGGGGGCGGGTTTTCCAAACTCAAACCACTTCACTCTGCATGTTTGCAGCTGCTCGGTAAAACTCTGCTCCTTCCGCAGACTTGTCAGATCTTGGTTCAGAGCGCTTGAGAGTTGTAGCAGGGTCATGTCTTTGGGATTTGGTTTGGTCCAAACCGGGATGATAGAGAAGTGCGATATTTCTTCGAGCGTCCACGTTGATGGCAGTTCGTGTGACAGGATCTTGTGCGCCTCCACAGTATGCTGACCACCAATAATGTAAAAGTGTGTCCTGTCGCTAAGGCAGTCCTCCTTCGTCGGTTTGGTCGCGAAGAACTCCACCTTAGTTCCGTCAGGTTTATTCTTCAGTGGCAAGACTCGAATGTGAATCTCTGGGGCCGTGACCTTCGAGGACGCACGAACTGCGTTGATGATTCCTTCGAGCCGTTCTTTCTGGATGCCCCTGTACACTAATCCTCCAGGGGGAGCCCTATGTAGATTATTGAAATGAACGAGCTTCACGACATCCTTCTTCGTGACAGAGTCTTCTACTGTCAAAGGCTTATTCTTGAGTATGTAAATGTTCTTGAACGCGTCGTCAAGAACCTTGCCAATTGCTTCAACTTCAGTCCTCTTCATTTTGGCGAGGTCAGCCTGTGTGAAGTTGAGGCACTTTTTGATCGCGAGGCCAGGGTCATCGGCCTTCGCTTTCTTTCCCTTCTCTGCCCGCGACGAGGAACCTGGGGTCGAAGTTTTCAAGGTTGTCTTGCGTTTTCTTCCGGGGGTTGATTCTGGTGTCAGGGACAGAATGGGTGTCGGGTCTGGAACGGGCTTTCGGGACTTCTCTTGTGCTTCTGCCATCCACTTCCACTGCTCATTAACGTACACCGGGCTCCATGTATCAGTCGTGGGAGGGCCGTATAGGAAGTTCTCATTCTGACATGTCTCCGCCATCTCATCCGAAATCTTAGATGTCTCCATAATCAAGCCGTATATGAGAGGCTCGGTGGATGAGTCCACGTTCTCCTAGACGACAAGGAGGCAGACCTCGTCGTCAAGACCCTGCATCTCTAGAACCTCGAGTCCAATGTCGGGTTGTCCCCGTTTCCCAATCCGAAGTTGGGGGACGTATTTCCAGGGTTCTTCAGGGGTTTTCAAGAGCTTCATTCCCCACTGGCTAATGCTCTCTCGGAATTTGTAGACGTATCCAACATTGTGAATTCCTCTGTAGACAAACTCAGGGAGCCAGAACTCTACAAACGCCCCAAGCTTCCCGGGACGACTTTCAATCGGAAGTGTGGTTGTCCACGAATCCCTGCAAGATGATTTTGAAAGAACACAAACGCAATTAGAAATCATTGCAATTGACCGGTAACCTATCGGGAGTCCGTCACTCAAAACCGGCTGTATTCCTAGGGATGGAGGATAGAAATTAAGCTTCTAAATCATCTTATTAATGCCCAACCTAGGGGAGGTCTTCGCACAATTATCAGATCAACAGACACTTGACTGATCTTAAATCGCTTAAAGTATCTTGCATGAGCTCAGCTGGAGATCTCCGGTTCGTCAGGAACGATCTGTAGTCGGCGTGAGGGGGTATCGATACATGATTGAAACGTCCCGAGATCTACAGCTCTATGTCGGATTGTGAGCAGCAATGGCGTTCGTTTTCGTTTAATTCCATTGCGAAAGTATCCGGAGATCTCCGGCTGATTTGCGGATGTCGTGTGCATCCGTCTAGGAACAATTCGGTGCGTATCAGCCGGAGCCAATTCTGTCCTGAACCGGAGATCTCCGGATGATGACCAAAATGAGGAGTTTCATGATATTCACATCTTCCTACGCAAGTATATGCACTGCTTCGTAACGTCCGGAGATCTCCGGATATTTTTGAGATTTACTAAATCGTGGAAAAAAATTTCAAGACTCACCAGACCTCGACATTATCCGGAGATCTCCGGCTGATTATTGGAACTCCGTATTCCGTTGGGGATGCAACCGGAGATCTCCGACTGAAGCAAGTACGAATTAACATTGCACTAATCGCAACTTACCATCACGAGTATATTCACATTCATTCACAGAGAAGTTTGACATACTACTCTAGAAGTTTTACATACTCAAAATTCATGTTTCAAATTACAAAACACACTGAGACGTATCAAATGCTCACACAATGCTTTCAATAACCGACCTTAAACACAGGAAATTGAATCTGCAAATGTTCCGATGGAACGCCAAATGTGACGTTTGCACATGGATTACTCTTGTCATTAAATCAGACCGGACTCGAAAGACTCAGTATGGACAAGCACATTCTAACGTTCGTACAATACCATAATCACACACATATACATGAATTGAAACACACTTCTGTTCATGGGACATCAAAAATAAAATCGACTATAGCCTAACAGATACCTGAATTCTAGTACTCATCCTCTGAGGTTTCTCTTCATTATTTAAGTGTACTTTGTTGTCATACACCCGCTAGGAATCAAATGAACAAACTTGAATCACAATAAAATATAGAATCCACACACAGTCGCTCGGACACAGTGGACACATTTCAATGTTGTGGACTTACCGGTCTCCTTTCCATGAAGTCTCACTGGACGTTCCAGCTCCAGTCGCCATTTCCCAACCTCCTCGAGGAACTCCTCGGGATCGAAGCAAATTCGCAGCTCTGGATGACATCAACATTCAACAACTCAGCTTCACAAACTCTACAATTTTTCACATGCCCTAGAATTTCAGGTCCACATCTGATTGACAAGATTTCCGCGAAATAAATTTCAACACTGCTCATTTACGGATAACATGCTCATTTACACGCATAACATGCATAACATGCTCATTTACGGACCTTCTATACTGAATGCACTGAATACCAGAACCCTATACCCTAAGCCCTACAATTCCGATTCAACGTCTAACAACATCAGAATTACTCGACTCTCTTGAACCCTAATGGCGCTTACCGAACCCTACACCTACCCCAGTGCCGATTCTAAGCAGTCCTGGGAAACTACGATATTTGATGACTCTGAATTTTAATCTGTGAGACAGTACATACCTCTTCACTGATCGATTCGGCGCACCCGTTCCTCGTGGTCGTTCGTGAAGACGCCACCCTCAACCGCAACATCGTTTCAGCTTCGCTCGTGAACCAAGGCGCTCTCTAAATTTAAAAACCTATTTCAGTATCTCTGTTCCAGTCCTGCTGTCCGACCTTCAGTCCATATCCAGAAACAACCTCTGGACGATATGCTCAATGTCCCTCACTTTTATCAACACTCACCTCGCACACCAACAGCCTCTCACAGCGCACACCGCCCTAACCTAATGCGTTGACGCCTATTGCGCAAACCACAAAAAAAACCCCTCCCGCCACTTCCGCTAACTACCTACGACATTACAAAGACAACACCTATAAAAAACAAGAAAGGTTTGATGCTTGGAGTTCCCCTAACCCGATAGGGACAAGCTGGACGGCTCAAGGGCTGTGACGGCTCATGATGACAGTGGGTGAACTTAAAAATCAGCTCTAATCACGTACATATACAACGTGTACATTTCACAATCATGAATTGTCAATGTCGTGAGCATGCGTGACAAGACGTATTGATACTCGGATTCCTGGGTATTACATATGGCTACAGTAGATACTCGGGTTCACCGGGTATTAGAGTAATCATCATACTTGAATTTAAAACGTCATAAGTGAATAAGCTTAATCTCCCTCTCCGTTACTCTCCCTCCCTTCTTTCCCTCACTTGTTGTTCTTATTTATGTTTTGCTCTCCCCTCCTTCTCCATCTCCATCTCATTTTTAATCTTGATTCTAGTAATTTTTAGGCTCCCCGTGATTTCAATAATTACACATTCTTAAATTAACCTACTACTCTAAAAATAAATCCCGCACTCTTCCTCGCTTACTCTCCCTCCCTATCCCTTATTCTCCCTCACTTCCTTACTCTCCCTCTCCATCTCTTTTCTATTTTTGACTTTTTTTTTATTCCCTAAATTCCCCTAATGGCATGATCTAAAAATATAAACTACTTTAAAATAAATCCCTCCCTTACTCTCCCTCTCTTACTCTCCCTCTTTGCCTTATTCTCCCTCGCTTACTCTCCCTCCTACTTGTTTTTAATTTATTATACTCTTACTCTCCTCTCCTTCTCCATCTCCATCTCTATTTTCCTTTTGAAGTTTACTTTTTTGGATTTTCCTTCTTTCAATAAATTCACATTCTAAAATTAAATAACTACTCTCAAAAACAATCCCGCACTCTTCCTCGCTTACTCTCCCTCCCTATCCCTTATTCTCCCTCACTTCCTTACTCTCCCTCTCCATCTCTTTTCTAATTTTGACTTTTTTTTTTATTCCCTAAATTCCCCTAGTGGCATATTCTAAAAACATAAACTACTTTAAAATAAGTCCCTCCCTTACTCTCACTCTCTTAATCTCCTTCTCAATTATTGTCCTTCCCTTACTCTCCCTCTCACTTGATTTTAATTTATTTTACTTTTAATTACCCCTCCTACTCAATATCCATCCTTGGTTAATAATATTGTACTATTGTAATAGTAAAATTATTTTTTCTATTCTATTCTATTGCATTATTAAATCATGCATAGGTTTCAAAGAGATATATACTTTGTTGTTACCTTTCTTCTTAATTATTTTGTGATATTAAAACTACATTAATGGTTGAACTAATGCATTGCAAAGCAAGCGCCAACTCCTAGCCATAGTACTAAAATCATAATTTGCGCAATAAACCACGAAGTGAACTATCGCATAGTCAACCATGCTCTGAACTACAAAAACGCTACTTGAACCGCGGTGTCAACTGTATAGTGAATCATTCCACCTTTCATTTTTTAGTATTTTTAAATATTAAAAATACATAAAAATGGTTGGGCTAATGCATTGCAAAGCAAGCGCCAACAGCTAGTCTACTCTAAAGTTATATCCATTATCCTCCCTCTCTCTTTATTCTCCCTCTAACTAAATTATAATGTATCAAAGTCTTAAATAGTTAAAGTTCAATTATCGCTAAATTTTCTTACACGCTATTGAATCCAGTTTTTTAAAAAGTTATAGTTATCGATAAATTTAAGGTTATAGTTCATAGTATCAATAAATTTTTAATTTATAGATGTAAAGGTGATATAAGCCCTCGACCTTCATGAACCCAGAACCTTCCACGGTGAACCGTAAACCGTGAACCCTTAACCTTCAACCCCAAACCGTGAAGTAGAAACCTTGAACCCTAAACCCTAAACTGTAAATAGTGAACCCTGAACTTTAAACCCTAAACCCTAAACCTAGACCCTAGACCCTAGACCCTAGACCCTAGACCCTAGACCCTAGACCCTAGACCCTAGACCCTAGACCCTAGACCCTAGATCCTAGACCCTAGAACGTAGACCCTAGACCGTAGACCCTAGACCCTAGACCCTAGACCCTAAACCCGAAAACCCTAAAACCGTGATGAACAATCCTGCCTTACCATGGAAGTTGTACCTGTTTTTATAGGACCAGGTTGCTGTACTTTTAAAAGCATCTGCTCAGTTATATATTTCTGCACGTATCTTCAAAAGTAGACAAATAGCTTCTGTTGAACTAGGAAATTTTGGAGATATTTCACATTGGAAACGAATGTCGACGTTCTACTTGTGTCCTGTAGTGTTAGTTGAACAACACTACACTAAAAGTTTCATTTAGTGTAGTGGACACTAAATACGAACCCATACACTAATTGTCAACTACGCAATTAGTGTAGTGACAAAATAGTACACTAAATGTGAACTACTACACTATTTGTGAACTTTTTTAAAGATTGGAATATTAACTATTTTACTCGTGCACGTTTAGTGTATTGAAAGTAGAAGAGAATTATGTGTTCTCAAAGGTGAAGAAGAGAAAAAATAAAACTTACAAACAAAAAATTGGAAAAAACAACAATTGGGAAAAAATAATAATTAGGAAAAAACAACAACTTGGGAAAACAACAAATAGGTAAAAACAACATTTTTGCAAAAACAACAATTAGGAAAAAACATTTAGGAAAAAACAACATTTTTGAAAAAAACAAGAACTATGAAAAAACATCAATTCGGGGAAAAAAGACAACTTACCATTTGAAAAGGTAAACTTTTGTAAAAATAAGCTTTCCCAAATGTGAACATTTGAAAAAGTAAAGATTTGAAAAAGTAAACGTTTGAAAAAGTGAACTTTTGAAAAAATTTACTTTTGAAAAAGTGAACTTTTGAAAACGTGAACTATTTCAAAAGTTCACTATTTCAAAGTAAACTTGGAAGACAGTAAATTTTTGAAAAACTTAAGTTTTGAAAAAGTAAGGTTTTGAAAAAGTAAAGATTTGAAAACGTAATTGTATGGTAAAGTAAAGTTTTGAAAAAGTAAATGTTTGGAAAAGTAAATTTTGTAAAAGTTAACTTTTTAAGAAATAAAACTTGAAAAAGTAATATCTTGAAAAAGTAAAAATAATAAATTTCCATGAAGTGTACTACGATAAAGTTAACATTGATAAAGTAAATTTTGATCGAATTAACTATTTAGAATGTACACTTGTTTGCGATTAGAACACTATTTGTCAACTTGTTTGCAATTAAAGTACAAAGGTAAGTACACTATTCGTGCCATTACACTAAATGGGGCATACTTCATCTTCCGTTTTTTTATTTGCAGCACTCTGGGAACTAGATGGTTTCCTTACAATACGGTCATCCCATGAGTACGAGCCTTTTATTTATCATGAGTGGAATGTGGCCTCGGTCGTGGGCACATCGAAGAATGCGCACCTATCATGATGGTGTACAGCAGTTACTATGATAGAGCATGCATACCCAAGATTCGTTTCAAATTTGAGCGCCTAAATTTTCCCACCAGGAGGTGATGACGAGGTTGATAAGAGTATCCTTCAACTCAACTCTCATCCTTTTTTGCTCCTGAGGATTGGGATACTGCGGGAGCTGAGCCAGTTAGTGAGAGTGTTTGCGTGCGCGACATTGTGCTAGAACACTGCAGGGAAACAATTAGAAAGTAGGTATTCCAGGAGTGTTAGGATTGTATCCTCGTATAATTTCATATCGGCATTCAATTTGACAAGATTGGTGTAAATTGTGTTTCTCTCTGCCCTCAAAGTCGACCGGAAGCTGTCGTGTAGTGCTTCAGTAACTAAATCCTCTCCTAATTAACAAATAGATCCAGAGTGCCTAATATATTTCGACTCCAGAAGTAGGATGACGTGACTGATCGGGGTGTGAATCCGAACAGTCCTCAGGGATTGGTGACTGAATCTTTCTGCCACACCCTCGGATATTCTGTACGGCCGATGTTTCGATAACGACATAGATGCGAACCGGAGATCTCCGGCTGTTCTAGCCGTGACATTCTGGATTCTGCCATGCTCACTTGCAGGCCACGGCAACTATCCAAAAAACATCTGGCTGTCCCATTTATGAGCCCAGGGTTCCCGGAGATCTCCGGCTATTCAAGGGCGAGATGATCATTGAAAGATATCACGACAGCGTGGTTGGGATGAACCGGAGATCTCCGGTAAGATTCGAATAGAACTTCTAGATTCACCCTTCACATCCTCACTTACACGAGGAATGGACGTTGCTGATCAATATCGAGTCATCCGGAGATCTCCGGCTAGACACACCCTACGATTTTGACCATGGTTTTTCAATTCTAATCCACGTCCACTTATTCATGTACTAAGGCCATCGGCCACCAGCCGAACATCCACCGATGGAGGCCGGGAGAATGTCTGACTCTGATTGGTGGGAGAGTGACTCGGACGATCTTGCCATGGTCGCAGCTCAGTGCCCCGATTTCGGTCGAGCGGATTCTATGGAAGAAGATGATCCATCCGAGGAGTCTACTAGAAGGTCGGAGGTTTTGTGGTCAGGATTGTCCATGAACCTCTTGAGGCCAGGCTCAGGTGAAATTGGAGAAGCATCAATTGTCGAGGTTCACCCAGTTGGTCAATGGCTTGGAGTTGACATTCCAGTCGGTTCCAGTGAGTTCGTATTACTCAGACCAACGGCCATAACGTCCTTGGCGGAAGAATTTCCACTCATTCCGTTGCAACGCGGATATTGTTCACTTGTTCAAACACTTCGGCGGACGGTCCTGTGGAGAAGGGCGGATGTGAAGATTCCAACCGGAGATCTCCGGTCCGATGAGTCCCCTTTCGTTCCACGTGAGAGATGGGTTGGACTTGAAGTGTAGCGATTGGACGGGAATCTGTTAGTACTCTGCTCTGGTAGAATCATGGCGTCGTTACCAAGGGATCATTTCCAAAGTGGATGCTTGGGAGAAGATAACATTGGTGTAATCGTCCTCGACGTTTTTGTAGGGGACACGGAGAGAATTATGAGTCATGAATCGTGGCCCATTCTTGGATGTTGTTTTCCTTCCGGGAGGTCTTTAAAAAGCACAATAGATCATTTCGCATCCCTACCTTTACAACCTGATTCTGGTGCTTATTTAGGAGGTCGTGCAAAGGAGCCTTACCGCTTTATTTCCCGACAGCAAGACTTAAACAAGAAAGAATCCTTGTACACTAAGAGGACTATGGATGACGAAATTCGCAAAGTCAGCTCGGAAAGGTGATGTCCCAGACGATGCTGCCAATATTTTCAACAATCCCACTCTTTCTCTTAGACAGAAATTCTATGACAAATCCTTTGAAGACCGAAAGGAGTATGCGATCTCGGTAGGTGGGCAGTTTCACTCAATTGACGGGGACCGGAAGAGAAAGTACGTCACTCTATTAGGAACGGAGGTTTGCTCCGTTGCATGGTACACGATCCATGGAATTCGGAAGTCCACGTTTCACTCGTACATCGCACATTTCAGTAGAAGAATCATCAATGCAACTCACGGTAACACGGGCATTAAGCGCCTACGGCTTGCCACTATACAAGCAATGGGGTCAATGACGTCGATTATTAATGTAAAAACGCGGATCACATGCCTCACCAAATGCGTGTTGTCGGGAATGGTCGGATTGACACTCTCAAGTATCTTCCTGCGGGAAACAACTGGAAGCAGATTCGAGCCAGCGTCAATGCTGTACGTTATTTGTCCCTGCATAATGATATGGATTAGAACTCTCTTTCTTCAGTCGGCCGAAGTCCTAGTTAGTGAACCGGAGATCTCTGGCTGTGTCATCGATGACATGAAATGACCTTCATTTGCTATTCTCTATATTTCACACTGTCTGCTGGATTGTCCTTTTGAAATACCCTTCTCACTTGAAATTTTTTTCATCTTGCAGACAAATGACTCCTACGGTCTTCCTCCTGTAAGTCAGTCCACAGTTAGTAGGATAAGAAAGGAATTCTTCGGGAATGTTGCTATTAAGCCATCTGGAAGCACCTTCGCAAAATGCAGTACTTGCGATGAATTCAATCAGTTCTTACTGACGACTCCAAAGGGAACGCCCGCTTACGAGCTACTCTATAGCAACAGGCAGGCTCACTTGAATCACCAGCAATCTTGTTGGAAGCTCTACGCGACATGGAGAGAGGAGTCAAAGGCGAAGCCGCTGACCTTTCTTTGTGTCATTCACGACAAGATGGACACTGCGAAGACTGCCCTTCCTCGCATGTGGAGGACTACGAAGGCGACATCTGGTCTCGGACAGCTTCCCATGAATGTCACTGGAATGGTGGCTCACGGTCATGTCGACGGAGCGTATGCTCACTATGCTCCTGCTTTATGGCCTGGAGATTCAAACGCCACCATATCCTCTTTGGCAAAACTTTTAAGGCGGCTTGAGGGAGCATCTTTACATGAGACGCGCGCGCTCTTCGAGTACCCTCCTCCAAACTCGATGTTCGTGGCGCTCATGAGGGGAAAGAGCAAGTGCGTCGACGCTTTAGAGCCCGTGGAGCCGAGTGCTTTTAAGGGACCGAAACCTTTGCCACCGAAATTGTTCCTACAGCTTGACAACTCAGCGAAGGATAACAAGAACCAATATTTGATGGCATTCTTATCACTGCTAACTGCTCGAGGTGTTTTCAAGGAGATACATGTTGGCTTCTTGGTTGTCGGACATACGCATGAAGATATTGATGCTTACTTTAGTCATCTTTCGAAAGAACTGAAGAAAAGCAATACATATATTCTAGCAGATTTGATGAAGGCATTCATGAAGTCACAGAAACTAGCCTTCATGCCGGAAGTTATCCAAGAGGTCGCCGACTTCAAATCGTATGTCGATGGCTATCTATGTAGCGAGGCGGGACGTCTGGTGGGACTTAGTGATATGCATCTTTTCAAGTTCGTTGACAATGACGGTGTTCCGGTCATGAAGTTCAAGAAATCTGCCGTTGACGCAGAGTGGTTACCCAGGAACAGAGAGCCGATAAAACTTTGGAAGGTAGATGACAGCGGACGTCCCATGCTTCCAATAGGATCTTCGAAGCCCGTTCCTTTCCAGCCTATATGGGGTACTGAGGAGCAGAGCCCTGTAGGAAACCAAGATGTTGCCAGAGACAAGGCCAGGAAAGCGACGGAGAATAAAAACTTTATAAAGACGGGGCTTCGGAAGTACGTTGACTTCTGGGCGTCCGGAATGACTAAGTGCGCAGGGTATGCGGACTCCATCCGCCCATACCTGCAGTACTGGAAGGATGTCATCGACGAGCTAGACAAGCCACTTCCCCAAACGCCTTCCGAATTCGAAGAGGGATTCTGGCCTGCCCATGATTGGAGAGGCCCTCATGAGGGAGGTGAAAATCTTCTAGGACTGCTTCCACAACCAGAGGATGTCACTCCAGAGGATGAGGTTCTTGAGCCTTACTGCGGACCCGCTAATGAAGCCCCCAAGTCCACATTTAATCCTTGGTGTGACATTCGTCATGGCTCCTGGATTTTAGTAAGACCTAGTGATCCTGACATCTATCATGTCTGGCGGGGAAGAGCAGTTTTGGAGGTCGTCAGGGAAGATGGTAATGTCAACTACGGGAAATTCCTCGTTAAGTATTGGGAGCCTAATAACAAGCAAAAGAATCTAAAGAGGAAGTAGCAGGACTGTTGGGAAGCCACTTGGGTTGCGGACCAAGAGAAGCCTGTTTGGTGTCATGTGAGTTCCGTGTTGTTTGCGACCTGGTCAAGCAAAGTTAACCAACTTACGAGGTCCATTCCACGGAAAATGAAAGAAGCAGCGCTTGTGAACTTAGAAAAAGCGAATGCCGCTGATCCCTGATACGTTTATCAGTCCCTCTACCTATAATTCAGTTCTGTCATACTCTCTTCGTGAAAAATCTCGAAGAGTTGCTACGTTCACACCGAAGAGCACTAGAGATCTCCGGCTGTGGGCGCTCTTATTTATCTGGGCCCGTGTTCGGCAATCTTTCGTTCAGTTCTCGCCAGTCATCGTGAAGAGGACCGAAATTGTGCTCTTCCATTTAATGAAATTTGGGTTCATTGAGGAGTGACAGAGTTTCTGTTGACTCAATTCTGCCAGCGGTATATTTTTGGACCCTCACGTCTTTCTGAATGCTTACCGGAGATCCCTAGCTATGGAAGTTATATTTTGTAGACCTAAGGATGTTCGTATATTGCCATGTTTCAGTCGGTAAATCTAGCCGGAGATCTCCGGATAGGAGATTCTCATCCCCCATTCTCGTCAATGGGGTTTCAATTTTGAGCTTCCCAATTTTGAGCTTACCTAGGTGTTCTGAATAGTATTGAATCATATCCGGAGATCTTCTGTGACTTCGATAATGCATTTCATTTTACGATGGATGTTTCAACAATGTATCAGAGACCTTTTGGTTATTCCCGTGGCTGTTTCCTTCTTAGATTTTTGACATGCCACAACTAAAATGATAATACGCGGTCAATTACACACTTGATATCAGTTGTATGAGGACCTTCTTATCATTGATGTGATGCTAATGGTTGGCGGCGGAGATTGTACTTCGCACATCACGTTACGACAGCACGCTTGACGCGTGGCCTACCATGTTGGTCATTCGTGTCTGTGGAAGCTATCTTTATTTCTATCAGTCTCGGTGTTATGGCGACTTATATCAATGACTCATCCTTTACCTACGCTCGAGAACTGTAATTAATGGGTTGGTAGGGAGGATAGTATAAGAAAGGGTTCGGGTCTGCACCAATTCATATGTTTTGTCTTTCAACTTGTTAGTTTTGTTAGTCGATAGCCAAGGTTGACAGAGAGGAGATGGATTTTGCAAGTAGGAAGAGGGAGAGGGAAGAGTCTGATTCGGTAGACCGGAGAGTGTCTCGAAGGATGGTGAGCGACGCTCAGGGTTCGGAGAAGGGACGACTGCTACGCTTTCAAGTCGGGTACGCAGGGGCGATAGGTTCCAATCGGCGTGTTCGGGAGGAATTGGAGGAGGACGCTAAAAGCAAGTATGTTCCAGAGGAGGAGGACGGCAACGACTATGAAGCGGAAGACGAGAACGAGATTGACTGTGATGAAGATGAGACGGTCTTCGGAGGTCGTTTGGTTGAAGAAGAGGAGGAGGAAGACCTCTGGTATGTTGACGAGGAGGAATCTTCTTCGGAGGGCGGCTGCAGCCCATTTCAAACTGGTTGTGACACAGGGTCTGATGTTGATTCGGACATGTACGCGCCGGCGCACTGGAAAGATCTTTAGAAGTCTTCAGAGGTAGTGCCAGGATAGGTTTTTCTCTTTCATGCAGGAGTTTCAGTGAGACTAGTCATTGCTGTCTCGTAGAGTTGATCAAGTATGTGATGGTCTTGTAAACGGACTCCCTTCCGAAAAAACAATTTTGTTTTTGAAAACTGACCAACTGTTTTCTACTTTCCCTGCTTTCGACCGGATATCTCCGGCTGTTTTAACGGCATCCATGAAATGTCAATGCCATTTGCTCTAAATTCATTTTCTCAAGGCAACCCCTAAGTACTCCCTGGGAAGAAAATCAAGTCAGTAGGATTTCTGTGGATAATACCGTACCTCGCCTTGAGCAAGGTTCTATCACTGTAATCGATTCGTATCGTCTGACTGAAATCATCCGGAGATATCCGGCTGAATGACTAAGTTTAATTTTATTTGTATCCCTCTCAATCTATTGGGTGCCACAATTCTACTACACTGAAATCCTTCTTCTTTATTTCTGGACTTTGTAAAGTCCAGAAATAGTTAAATATGGCATTTGTGGAAAAACATTTCTTTTTTTTAGTTAAAAATAACATTATATCCCAAGTCATACTTTTTCACACATTGTCACATATTCTCGGGTTAGGGTACCGAGAATACTTAGACTTCATATCCGCTTAAGACTAGGAGATCGTCATATTTTTTTGCTTTTTAATGTTATTATTGGAGATTTAGGTCTACATATTTTGAAAATCCTTTTAATATTCAAAAGATTTCCAGTTTGCCTTATGGAATACTTAACCATAAAGAGAAGTAGGGAGTTTAAAATGATTGTTTGAAGAAGTAGAGATACACATTGCACACACATCAGCTCGATTTTTAGCGGAGGTGTGCCCCATCACTACATGCAATGAACTAAAAGGAGTGTGTGCACACTACTTTAGCAATAAAGCTCCAGTAGTGCTAAAGTGTGCTCCATCACTAGGTGCAGTGAACTAAAAAGAAAACACGCACAATTTAGCTCCACTAGAGCTAAATTGTGCACCATCACTAAATAGAGTGGAATAGAAAGAAAAAATGCAATCTTTAGCTCCACTACACAGAAGAAAGCTTCTAGTGTAGTGGACATTAAATACGAACCCATACACTAATTGTAATATTTACAATAAGTGTAGTGACAAAACTATATTACACTAAATGTCAGCTACTACACTAAATGTCAATCCTAGTAAATAGTGGAACATAAAGTTTTTTACTAGTGAACAGTTAGTGTATGAAACCTTAAAAATGATAATGCGTACAGTGCCCTCTAGTAAGTAAGGTAACCCCTGTGAAATTCTGCATGGGGATGTTTAGACAGTGCACCTCCTATCTTTAATTAGCAAGGTGATCTGGAGAAGATATTGTGGATTAAGGAAGCTAACATGCTGAAGAATGTCACAATGACTCACTTGCTGAAAAAAAATCAACTATATGAAATACATTAATAAATTTAGCGATTGACATCTGTTGCAATACATGGAGCCCTGAGAAGAAATTGTGTATTTTAATGAGCTTTGTGAGTATGAATTCATTGATTTCTTGTTGCAATGTGATGAAGTTGACTAGCTGCCTTGATTTTGAGCTTGAAATTGTTGCACATGCCTAGAAAATTTTGTTGCAAAACTTCATTTTGGTGCTTCAGTTAGTTGTGAAGAAAGTTGTTCAGTGAGTTTGAGTTGTGCACTAATTCAACACAACACTATGGCAGGACACGTTCTTGACATTGGAGAGCAATGGAGTATTGTAGGAATGAGTAAGGTTGGATCGTCTTTGAGCGAGATTTCACGTCGTGTTGGAAGACCGAAGAAGACTATTTCGTTAGTTCTGAAGAGATATCGCGAGAGGGGCTCAATACAAATTGGACAAAGGTCCGGACGGCCTCAAAAGTTGCAGGCTCGTGATCGAAGGCATCTCAAGTATGAGCTTCAGAAGAGTCGTCGTGTGCATCTTTCAGAACTTGCACATAGTTTGCCAATTCCTATGTGCCAAACTATGGTACGGAAAGCATTGCATGAGCTTGGACTTCGTAGTCGAATTGCAGTCAAGAAGCCTTATTTGAACCAAAGACACAAGGAGCAGAGGTTGTATTTTGCAAAAGCTCACAAGGATTGGACAATTCGAGAGTGGAGCTCAGTTATTTGGAGTGATGAGGCATCGTTTGAAATAGGTAAGAATCCACGTCAAATCCGAGTATGGCGGAGTAGTCAGGAGAGATATGATTCACAGTGTTTAGCACCAACATTCAAGTCTGGAAGAATGTCAATAATAGTGTGGGGTGCTTTCACTGCATTTAGCAAGTGTTATATGGTCTTCATTCCTTCTGGACAACGCACTGCTGTGGACTTCGTCTATGTTGTATGTGAGCAGGGATTATTGCCTTGTTTCTACCACCACGCCAACCATGAGCATTTGACTTTGATGGTGGACAATGCACCAGTGCATATTGCTAATGTGACAAAGTCTTGGATGGAAGACAATGGATTAAAGACATTGAGCTGGCCCTCAAACTCTCATGATCTCAACCCTATCAAAAATCTTTGGATGATTTGCAAAGACCGCGTCCAAAGCATGAACCGGCGGCAGAATAAAGTTCAAATGTGGGATACAGTGAATGCAGCTTGGGAGAGTATACCAATGAAGATGTGGAGTGATTTGGTTGCAAGCATGCCCGAACGCATGAAGGCTGTTATTGATGCCAAAGGAGGTAGCAAACGTTGGTAGTAGTTGTTAGTTAGTTCAATTTACATCCCATACTTATGGTAACAATTGTATATATTCAAATTTAGATGCTTCAATATATCCACAACTTTCTATATATGCAAAAAAATTAATCCATCATCCACTTCAGATGAAGCATTGACCATGCTTTCCCTTTGCATTTCTGTGTTTCTACCAACACTTCACAGGGGTTACCTTACTTTCTAAAGGGCACTGTACATCTTGAGCATCAAAGTAAAGAAGGGTTGAGTGCATGTAGAAAAACAAGAATTTGCAAGGAAGAGTTTGAAATAATAGAATGTAGATATGGAGCAAAAGGAAAATCTCAAAAATTGGACAAAGTAGAACGTATATATGGAGAGAAAATGAAACTACAAGTACAAGATTGAAAAAATAAGAACATTCTTTTGGAAACAGAAAGAATATTGGAAAAGGAAAAAAATTTAAACATACAATAAATATAGAAATACAAATAAAATACCCATTATATATCCATCACATATGCATTCAATATGCATTACACATTCAATAAATATTCATTAAATAATCATTGAATATTCAAATACACATTGATTATACATTAGAAATTTATTAACTATTCATTAACTTTTCATGAAATATGTATTAAATACTCTATAAATAATCATCTATATATATAATAGGCGTCAATGTCTGTCCGTCCGCCGCTCTCGGTCACATGACCTTTGAAAGAATCCTCCATATGTGCCCTTTGGAAGAATCCTTTATAGTGCCCTTTGGAGGAATCCTTCATAGTGCCCTTTGGAGGAATCCTTCATAGTGCCCTTTGGAGGAATCCTTTATAGAGCCCTTTTATTCAAATTTGGCTTATTGAGTTTTGAAATTGTATTATGTAGCAAAAATAGAAAAATAAAACCATAATTTCCACCATATTGAAACTACACAATGTACTACCTCGGGTACATAAAATAAATGATAGTTATCAAAAGACAATAACACGTATATAAAATAAATAATGGGTATTTAAAGTGAATAGTAGGTATATATAGTACATAATGCATATATAATGGGTAAATCTTATTCTTGCATTTACATATGTTTATTTAACTTGGGATTGCCTGAGTTAGTTGATGACAACAGGGAATGGACTTGATTCGATTTAGATTCGATTTGAGCTCATAGGTTTAAAAATACAAAACATGCAAATGTAACTTTAACACACCACCCTCCGCTCTTCCCATCGGGACGACGGGTACCAACGCTAGTTAAATATACAAATATACATGAAATTGTCATAGAATATACTTTTAAACCTCTAAATATTCATTAAAGAATTTTTAATAATCTTTGATTGTTCTTGACAGTTATAGATATACAAACATACATTAAATATTCTTTAAAAATTCATTAAAAATTCATTAGTTTCTTGCTAAATATATAATTATACATTAAATATTCATTAGATATTCATTAAAAATATAAAAGGAATGCAAGAGATGGGGATGAGAATAATTGGGAATAAGAGGATAAGGAGATGAGGTTGAGGATGAGACAAGAGGAATTCAAGCATGGCGGCCGGTAGGCAAAATATTGTGGGCTAACTCTATTTATCAAGTAACAAATTTGTGAGCTACGGTAGGGTTTTGATTGGAGGCTGATACAAAATGAACTAGAGTAGATGGGCGATTGACAAATAATATTCATGACAATGGCGGCTAACACTTATTGCCAACTTGTTAACAAATAGTGTATTAGGCTAACTACACTATCTGTACCGTTACACTGAAAGCAAATTGTAATGTAAACTAAACTGTGCACCATCACTAAACGAAGTGAACTAATAAGAAAATATTCACACTTTAGCTCTATTAGAGCTAAAGTGTGCACCATCATTTATTTTAAAATTTTATTACTGCAAGATGTGGTCTAAACCTACTTATTATCTGTTCAATTCTCATAGTAAAAGATGTAAAATTTACAAAAAAAAAACTTGAATTCAAAGTAATAGAATCTTCAATCGTATAATTATTTTTATTTTACATATAATATATAAAATAATTTTATTTTAAATGAGCTTCACCCCTCTCCAACACCTAATAACTGGTGTAGGAGGAACTTATATACAACGATGGTAATGAATTTACTCCTTGTGTAACACAGAAATTGAAATCGAGTCAAGCCAAAGCCAACTGGTCCACTCAAAGCATGAAAGAAAACCAAACACTTTAATCCTGTTTTTAACACTAAACACTATAGTTGTAAACTTTCGTGCAATCAAAGTTTATGTATTATTGAGAATATGTCAATATATAAGTCTTAATTGAGATCATACGGTTGAAATTGGAAATATTTTGTTTTCTTTGCCTCCATCTCATTGCCTCAGAATAAACAATTTTGTATTGTATAAGGCTTAGAGAAATTGTCTAGGAAACTTACGAGTAGAGAAATAGTAAACACGTATAATATCTTCAACTTAACCTAGTGAGATTTAATTTCCTTCCTGAAATTCCGGGTATTTATATTGAAGGTCAATGAATTGTGGTGCATCCACCAATCATACCTGAGGGTATTACCCCGATATCTCAGGGTGCATCTCGAGGGCATTGTCGGGGTACCACGCGGCTTAAGGTGTCCAAACCTCCACGGTTGTAGGTGCCTGAGAGAGTACACTCACGAAGTCAGGTCGCTAGCCATTTCTTTGTCATTAATCTGTGCGTTGCTAGGTTTTGTTGCTTAGTTACTCTTTGTGTTAGAGTTGCACTCGCGCTCGTGTTCGTGTTTGTGTTGGTGTTGCGCTCGTGTTTGTGTAGTTTGCTTTAGTCTTTGGTGAGTTTGTAAAAGTCGTAGCACTCTTTTTTAGGGTTTGTTTCGCTTCTAATCCGTAGCGCTTTGATTTCCTGCGGATAGGATTTGTAGGAAGTGTGGATTAGTGTTGAGTGAGATTTTAGGCACGTAGAGATACAAACGGCTGTGCGCGAAGGACCGACGTGAACGTCCAACAAGGAGCAAAAAGTGCAAGAAAGGAGTCGGGACTTTTGACAATTAAAGGTATGTGCACGGATTGATGTTTGAATGCATTTGTCTTGCATTGCTTTTGCTATGTATTGTTTGGTGGTATTCTCTATGGTAGTTTTTTCTGTGGTGGTATTTTCTATGGTAGTTTTTTCTATGGTGGTATTTTCCGGTTTGGTGGTATTTTTGTGGTGGTATTTTTGTGTCTGCATTGTTTTTTATATATGTGTTGTCTTGTGGAATTGGTGGTATTTATGTGGTAGTGTTGATGTTAATTCTAATTCTTTTTTCTAGGGAAAGAGGCAGCGTAGCTACTAATTTGGTTTTTGTTTGTATTAGAATGCTTCGTGAGTGCGTGTGTTGATTTGAATGTCCAATGTGTTGCTTTGTGTTTAGGTGTGTGTTGAATTATTGTGTTTATATTGCGACACATTCTATGTGCATGTTGTATTTTATTTTGTTTTGGTGCTCAATGCGTATTGACTGTTTGTGTTATGGCTTGGTGTTTTGGTATGGAGTTATTATTTGGTGATTGTATGTATTTGGGTTCAGCTACGTGTGATTATGTTGATGTTGTGTGTGTTTTCTTTCATGTAATGTTGTTTGTCTTCATGATCGATTGGTTGACTGAGTTTGTGATATGGTTTATGAGTAGGTTTTGTTGCTAATAGTTTGGAATGTTATTCTTCTTGCAGGACGTCAAGTTCCAGCTGCATAAAATTGTGGTTGAAGTTCATTAGAAATGGCTGAAAGATAAACTCAATTCTCTCGTCACAGAGTCCAAAACCCTACGCCTTGAACAATATACGAAGGAAAAGAATCTATACAAAAATTAACGAAATCTACATTTTTGTCACCACACTTTAGTTTGAGCCAAGCTAAAGTGTGGCCAATAGTGTACACTGTTGGCTCTACTTTAGCTTGAGTCTAGCTAAAGTGCGACCAAAGACGCACTAGGCCAGTACACTTGAGTTCGACTCGAGCTAAAATGTATTGGCCCAGTGCGTCTTTGGTCGCATTTTAGCTCGACTCGAGCTACAGTGACTTCATTATCTACCCTCAAACTCCAATTCTCGAAGGGTATATTCCAGAATTCTTCTAAGCAAATACACTTTAGCTTGAGCCGAGCTAAAGTGTGAAACAAATCACCTAAACCACAACCTAGACACCACAACATTTAGAGCTTCAAACAGTTCAAAAGCTAAATTCGCCGATGGCTGCTGATAACGTTCATCGAGACTTACTGATGATACAAAGATTTTTGCTAGTGTCTGCTTCTCGTGCAATTTCAAAATTGTGCATTAGCTTGCATACCGATCCAACCACTTGAGAATTATACTATTAAAGGTTTGTGAGTGTTTGGATCGGTTGATAAGTTGCTGCTTGGTTCATAAGATTGTAAAGGAATAGGTGCAAGTTTAGTCATTGTGATTATCGATAGTCGTCTCGATTGACTTTCTGTCATATCAAAAGTGAAATACCTTTATGCAAATTTTGCCACACCTTATTTTTCAGAAATTGTGTAACAACTTGCTTACCGATCCAACCACTTGAAAACCATTCTATTAAAGGATCGTGAGTGCTTGGATCGTGCATGAGCTTCAATGCCGTTCCAACCACTTGAGAACCTCAAAGCGTGAGGTTTGTGAGTGATTGAATTGGTTCATAAGCTTTTCCACGATTTAGAGAGTTGCGCAAGAAGTAGACATGGGATGATTTATAGGGTCTACTGATGTTCTTCAAATGACTGTAATAACGTAGCTAAATTGAACTGACGAACTTTGTATCAGGTTAGACTTTAGCTCGAATCGAGCTAAAGGGTAACCTTTCCAACTTCTCTGGATTATCAATTCAGAGATCTAATGTTTGTGTACGGTTTTGTATGCGTGCAGAAATGAGAGGGACATGATGATGACTCAACTGCAGCACTTCTTCTAGCAAAAGCCAGTCTACCTACAACGACTTCAAGAAATGAGTCTATGAGGGTATTTGATTTAGAAAAGTAACAATGTAGAGAGTATGAAGAATCAAAGCAATAAATTTTGAACATGAAAGTTTGAGAGCATGAAGTAACTGACAACCTCAAGAAAATTGAAAAAATTCGCCACTAGATTAAAAAAATACATAGTGCCAAAGTTAACTATGTACATAGACTCATTTATTGAGGCGTTATACACAAAGTGGTTAAAATCTTGTCCACTTTCCACGAGCAGCCAAAACAGTTGCAATTCGATCTGGCATGCTAGCATACAATCTCTCACATTGCTTTGTAGTGATCGTCTTATAACTCTCCTCCACACGCTCCCATAATTGCAAATGACCTACAGGAGGAGTTGGATAGGAATTCAAACGATGTTTGAGGATTGCCCAAACATGTTCTATGGGATTTAGGTCTGGGGATTGAACTGGCCACTCTAAAACAAAGAATGGTTGCTCTAAGAACCATTTCTGAACAATCTTTGTTTTATGTATGGGAGCATTATCATGCTGGAAAATGACATTATCGAGGTTCAAGTATCCTAATCTCTCTAAACTCAAGTACAAATCTCCATGCAAGATTGAAATATAGTCCTTCGCATTTAAACGCCCATCCACCTTTTGTAAATCACCTAGACCTCTTGCTGTCATACAACTCCATAGCATCAAAGACCCTCCACCATGCTTCATTGTTTGCTTCACCGCACGATCAGGCAAGCTTTTTTTGTCATTAACCCAACACCAAGTCCTCCCATCTGAATTGAAACAATTTATCTTCGTTTCATCACTGAATACAACTCTCTTCCAATCCTCTACTGTCCACTCTTTATGAATTCTTGCAAATTGTAGCCTCTCTCGTACATTTTTCTGTGACAAACAAGGCTTAGGAATCTTCTTACAAGCACTCAATCCAGCATCTCTCAAAGCAGACCACAAAGTGTTATCACAAAAACCCACTTTTCTACCCTCTCTCAACACTTTTGCTGCCTGTATTGCCGTTTCTAACCCTCCAACTGTGACCAAACGCACTGCACGTCGTCTCTCTGAAGCGGTAAGAATATTTGGAGCACCTCGTTTTGGCAATTCTAAGTTACTACAATGTTTCTTCCTCACTCTATTCACCGTACTTTGTGAGAAACCCAAAGACTTTGCAACCACTCTTGTACTCTGACCTTTCATCAAAAGAGCAACAATATCTCTCACTTTGTCTCCTGAAATTGGCTTCATCATACCAATCTTAATTCCTATTCTCCACAATATGTTCTACAAGAAGGAAGAGAAGAGAAATCACAAAAAAATTCATCAAAAAACACAAGTTTCTATATGTTCTACACTCATCTGAAGTTGCTCCAGAAGCCACCTCAAAAAATGAGTCTATGAAGGTACATGCACATTTGTGATCATAACTCACGATGTAGATAATATATAGGCAAAGCGCCATGTGGTATGTGTTAAGAGTGCATTAGGCAACAATAGAATTATTTATAAGGCTTCAGCCGCCTTAAGGTTTATGAGCTGGCCCTCATTAATGCTCCCTGACAAGAGCATTGACTCATTTGTTGAGGTCGCTGTGGATGATGACGATGTAGACAACAACAACCACTTGGATTGAGGGAGCTCAAGGACCCAACAAAGACATTGAAGTGGATGCTTCTCTAGGCCCTCTCAACGGATAAATTGGTGTTTGGTCAGACCTTTGTTGGGGATGTCTTAGAACCGCTGCACATTGACTTTAATACCAAAATTACGGATGCAGTCCATGAAGATAACAAACATGTTAAGTTGTCATGTATGACAACCACTGAGTCCGTAGAGCCATACATGTTTATTATTGTAGTGAACAATGTTGTATCTCCTTTCTCAATCGAGGATTGTGTCGAGACACATAGGGCGTCTAAATTCAATGAAGTAATGGCTCAGATTGACCACAAAATCTGAGTAAAGAAATGGGAGACTAGTAGTGGTCAGCCGCTTAAAGCAAAGGCTATGGCCAAGAAACTCCGCGTCATTCACTATAAGAAAACCCTGTTTTTTCTGATGTCTAAATTAGACATCTTGAAGATTTTTGGATGTCTTCGTGTCTTAGATGATGTCTTAGAGGACATCCCGATGTCTTGGATGTCTAATAAGATCAGTTGGAATTGGCGAGGCATGGAGACGGGGATGTCTGCCAGATGTTCGTCGAGACGTCAGAGTTTTTTAGATGTCTTACGAAACATCTCCGATGACATCAAATTGCCACGCTGGCAAGGGATTTTGGTCCAACGAGGTCAAAACGTGTAAAAGTTACTGGTATGCGAGGTAAAAAGCATTTCTACCGTTCTAAAAGTAGCTTAATGGCAGCGGTTTTCAAGAGTGAAAAAAAAAGACATCACACTTTTCAAAAGTGTTTATTTTTTTCCTATTAAAATTTTTATTTTGTAACATGGCAATATTGGAAATATTAAATTCAGAATATTCTCACTGATTTGTCATTGGTCCAGTTTTTGAATAATATAAAAACATAATTTTATATTTTAGTAAAAATATAACAAGTAATTTTTTAATATATTTAAGTAAATTATGATATTAAAATAATGTATTTAAATAAAAATATTATTCTTTATTAATATAAAATTATTAAAATAATTAAATAATATTATATAAATAATTAAATATCAATAAAATATTATTGGTGACAAAAAATAGATTTTCAAAGTATAAGTAATTTCATTGATATTTAATCCTCAAAATACACATGGACATACATGAAAAAGGTAATTTACAGCGCTTTCGTTGTTGGCAAGAAAAACTCCACGTCGGACGACTTGACAAGTCATACTACATCTAGGCGGATGTCTCTGTGGACATCCGGCTTACTATGACTACAGTAACGCATAAACCTCACCGTAGACATCCACTGGGATGTCCGTAAAAATGTCCTGCACGACATCCTACTATACGTCCTTTACCCCAAAGCGGCAGTACCAACTTCTTCTGTTACTACTCATCCTGCATTTCACCATCACTGTCTGAATTTGTTGTGGCTGTAACATAGGACCCTCCAGTCGGCGCCGGTCTCTGAATAGGCTCTATCTCCAAGATCTGCGGTTGTAAGCCTTGGAAGTTCGCGTCGTCACCAATTGCGATTCCATTCGCCACAGGTTGCCGATGATGTAATGTTGTACGCCGACCGCGGACGTCTGTTCGGCAGATGATCTTCCATCCGCGTCTTGTCGGGTCATCGGAGAAAAAAACTTGTTGACAGTGCAAGGCGAATGCAAATGAATCCGGATGCACTCTATTGTCCATGTGGTTGAAGTTTGCCATGCTGAATCCGTACTTGTCACGCTCAATACTCGACACTCGCACGTCCGGTGAGGCTCTTACCCATTCGCATAGCAAAACCGTGGTGTAGTGATTACGGTAATCCAGCTCCACTATCTCCTGGATATGTCCCACATGCTCTGCGGTATGCTCAATGGGCCTCCCATTGCGAATTCCCCAACGCAATTGCTGTGTATAAGTGGCCACTACACATGAGTCTCGAGTAACAAGGCCCGCCTCCGACGTCCGCACCCGCAAATGCATCCCGAATGCATTCATATGCCGATGAGAGGTTGCGAACCGCTCCGGAGGACAGGAATACTGTACGACGTCCTCGTCAAGACGATCACTGGCCGCTTCTGCTTGCAGCACTCGTGCCTTTAGCCAATCTGCAAAGCATGGCAGATCCCTCAGCTCGGGGGGGTACGTCACAGGTCTAGAGGATCGATGACGTCTTGACTGTACTCGAAATGCTTCTCGCTCTTCCCATCGGCGTCCCTTCGCAATGATGTATTCCCTGTGCACCACTCCCACCTCTGTTATTAGACTATTCAATTCCATGCTTAACACACACAACACATGTGTCAACTGCTGAAATGTCCTCGAAGATGTCTGTATAGACATCCTAGCGTTCGTGCTAACAACGCCTACTACATCTACATTGACGTTTGCAAGACATTTCTAAGGACTCATGAATGTTAGAAGGGATGTCCTACTAGACATCTTCCTTGACATCCACGTCTATCAGACTTCGATTCGATCATTCATGTTACCAAGGCCCATTTCTACAGGTGCCAACCACAGGGACGGCCTGACATGCCCAAGTACTGGTACAGGAACTCACTCTCGCAAAGGTTCCAAGCACGCTGCGTTGTCGATGACGAATGCATGTGCGTAGCCCCGTACCTCATCAGACATTCGACGCTTTGTTGTTTCATTGCGCCCCAAGATCTCATCATTCATGGTAGCATCTTCATTTGCGTCCCATACTCGGAAATTTGTTGCTCTATGGCGTTTCATGTACTCTGTACAGAATCCAAGTGTTTCGTCGAGACGGTACCCTTCTGCTATGCTCCCTTCGGGATGTGCGTACGTCCTTACGTAATCTTTGAGCATCTTCATGTATCTCTCGATTGGATACATCCATCTACAGTGGACCGGTCCACATATGAAGAGTTGTTCCACAAGATGTACAGGAAGATGCGCCATCACGTTTAAGAACGTCGGTGGGAATTCCTTCTCCAACATGCATGTTGCCATTACCACATCGTGCATGAGACTATCGCGGGAGTCTTCTCGTACCTCCTTCTCGCATATGCGCTGGAAAACCCTGCACATTTTGATGATCGCAACCCGCACCTCTTCGCCAAAGACGTTGCGAATGGCCACCGCAAGTATCTGCAACCCCCCATACAATCATCATGTGCAAGTAAGAAACTACTGATCCTCTGACATTGAGTTATGCGTGCCTGTAAGAACGGATTGCCAGTTCCATCTACCTCAAAAGAGGTGTACAAAAACATCAACCGTGTCTGCATGGACATAAGGATGTCCTTCTGGACATCCTTCTAGACATGCGGACGTTTGAAATGATGTCTCAAAGTGATGCGGGTTCCTACTATATTCAGTTCTTTTTAGCACCTCAACTCTTCTATGTACTTCAATTTTTTCAGAACTCATTTCCAATTCAACTTCGTACCTGTTGCATAAGGACATGGTAGTCGTGCGTCTTCATATATTGTAGTTTCCCGTCCTGCAACCGCTTGTGAATTACCCCCACGTACTTTGTTGGAGTTCGCATACTTGAAACTATATGAACGAACTGTTGTTTCTCCTCTGGCTTCAGAATGTATGGGGCCTGCGGCATGTAGTACTCATGACCTCGACAATGTGGGGGCTGCAACCAAATCTCCTCACGTATGTTCAAGTCCTGCAGATCTTGGCGACTTCCAGGGCTGTCGTTCATTCCAAACAACGTCTTCAGAATGTTCTCGCATAGATTTTTTTCACAATGCATGACATCCAAGATGTGTCGAACCTTCAGATGCTGTTACATAATAACCATTCATGTGATTAGATCCATATTCCTCGTGCTCAATATGCCGTGATTGTGCGGTTCACTGTCGTCCACGTCTAGCTGTTGTAATTGATGTCTACGAAGACGTCTACGAAGACATCTGTCAAGTCTCAGAAGACATCCGTGCGGAGTACCGTGACGATTATATGCCCGTAAAGTGCGAACGACAGCTGTTACAACAGAAGATGAACGACTTGTTTACCTGCCAGTACGGTAGCTCGAAGAATGCACTGAGACGCTTGACTCCCGTGCTGTGAACAGGGTCACCGGGAGCCCCTTCCCGCCCACCAAGATCCAAGTATGATTGCCGCCATGTAGCGTACCGGATAACGTCTAACCCTGAGACGGTTGGTGGCGCCGTTCGAGTCTCACGGTGGCCATTGAACCTAGTGTACCTCCGATATGGATGCTGACGACCGAGATATCGACGTATTCCCCCATACACTATCTTCGAGCCTCTTGCCGTACGGTCAGGGCGCAGATCTCCAGTCTTCGCCATACGAGCATCCGTTTGTGGGCCACAGCAAGGACAACCTTTATACCCCTTACATGATAGACCAGAGATCAGGCCGTACGCCCGGAAATCCGAAATAGTCCACATGAGCAACCCGCGTAGGTTGAAGCGTCGAGACCCCACGGGTTGGCTGAAATCCTGTGCTGGTACACCTCGCCAAAGTTGCTATAGCTCGTTCAACAATGGGCGCAGGTATACATCAATGTTTGTCGCCGTGGGCGACCGCTTCCCCGAAATCAATATGCACAATGATATGAAGAACTTCTTCGTAACAAACCACGGCTCCAAGTTATAAATCAATACCAGCACTGGCCACGTCGACCAGTTTGTGTTGCTCAACTTGAAGGGATTTACACCGTCAAGTGCTAAAGAAAGTCGCATGTTTCGGTCCTCACGTCCGAAGATGTCAAACGCAGCGTCCGTGTTGATGTGCTTCCACGCGGGACTGTCAACTACAGATCGCATAACTCCATCGTCACTAACATGTTTTTTGTAACCGGTCAACATGCTTGCAATCTCTGGCGATCTCCACATTCGTTGAAGCCGCGGAATGAGAGGGAAGTGTCTTATCACCTTTGCTGGGATGGAAGTTGTGCCCTCCAACCATCTAGACTTCGAACACTGTGGGCATGTCACCAACTCTGCATGATCATTCTCATACAATACACAGCCATATGGACAAGCATGGATGTTGTTGTAGTCCAACCCCAATCTCCGAATTGTCTTTGCGGCGGCATAATGAGTGTTGGGCAGCTTGTTGTCCTTCGGTAGTAAATCTTGTGCCAAGTACCTGAACAATTCGGTTTTGAAAGTGTTGCTGACCCCAAACACAACACACATGTTCATCAGAACGATTGTAGCAGAGACAACGCTGGTTTTTGCTCCTGGATACACTGGTGTCGTGGCTTCCGCATACAAGTTCTGCAGTTCATCAACTGTGTCGCTATCGAACTCATCATTGTCTACCACATTGGGTTCGCCTCCTGCATCCCTGTGTAGTGCATCACCACGATCCAAAGCATCCATAACTTGGCGCTGGACGTCGTGAAACTCATCGAGTAGTATGGCGTCTGCGTTGACATCATCCCTTCTAGGGACATCGTGAACAACATCGTCGGGGACATCATCAGCGTCAGCTGTGCCACCATCATGTACAACGTCGTCATCGTATGCAACATCCTCCACCCATATACCCTCCGGTGGATACCCATGAGGCGGGTCACCCCCAATGATGGACTTAGTCAAAAATGGGTCTCTGCCAATGGCTGCGAGGTGCTCTCGGATGACGGCGATTCTCTGGCGTCCACCTCCATGGCAGGTTTGGCAAGGGCAGTAAAATGATGATATGTTTTGCGTCGTTGCCACTCGTAGCTCTGTCTGGAGGATAAGGTCCGCAAGCGGGATGTGACGCATTGTCCGCCCATCAGCATCAATTCGAATCGTTGCGCCATGGCGGCACCGCTGTGTTCTCATTGCCGCAACTTCGCTGCGAAGTATAGAAAAATATATTATACCATGTTAGAAATCATACTGATCGTAAGGAACAGGGAAGAAATGACTTGTACACGACTGCGCATTGTTCAAATTTGGCATCATTTATTGCAGAATGTGTACGAGGATGTCCATTTAAACGCAGAGACGTCTATGATAGCATCCGTAATGATGTCTCCTAAGACATCGTACGTGGTTGGTATATCTACGTCAGAGACCACAACGTATTATCCCTGTTCTCTACAGCCATGCACATCATTATAGATGGATGATTATAGGTGTTCTGCCATAGGTGATGGTAGTATACATCCACTGCATTGATCGTACGTGTACATGTGCATGCATACATTGCTGATAATAAAAAATAACCATCTTAAGAGTACTTAGTGCAATACAGAAAAGACAATCTTCACATAACCATACATAGAACGTGAACATGCAATTGTAAGACTGTGTCTTGATCATTAAAGATGTCTATGAGAACATCCATGATGACATCACAGTAGACGTCCTCAAAGAACGAACCTTGAACAGATTTCATTGTCCTTCAGCACTTACACATGGAGAATGGAAATGACGTCGTCTAGAAGTATATGCACAAATTCACATCATGAATATCGAATATGTGGATCGAAACTTTCTTACACGATAGTATGAAGTAAATGAAGTACTGTACTCAAAATGCAGACGTTAATATAGCAATCGAATACATTGGGTTTGTACCTTGGAAGTAAGTCTTCTACAAAATACGAATTGCGCAAAGTAACGTCCTCATATAGAATTATTATCCACTTGTACACTATAGGCATGAACAAAATTTTATACATAGATAATGTGATTTTAATTTCCAATTTACTTCACTGTACAGTGCATTTCATAACATCAATGTGCATGGAGTGCGAAAAAACATCGCAAGCTTCTAGTCTCTTCAATTTTCCTTATGTTCAAATAGTAATTCTTCATACAATGAAAGAAAATACATTCCTATTGATTTCCAAACTCCAAACTTGGTTGTTCTATGTCAGCTGAAAGAATGTTTTGAATACTTCCCATGATGCTTAACTTCTGCCAACGTAAAGTATGAAATAACTTCTTCACCTGCAGATGTCTCCTGGGATGTCTACGTAGATGTCTAACGAGATGTCTAAGTAGATGTCTAACGAGATGTCTAGACGTCAAAATGTCAGTAGGAATAAATTATAAGCAACCCTAATCCACGTGTCCAACCTACTTAGCATCGGCTGCGCATACTGTCAAACAGCTAAGGCAACTGTGATAAGCTACGACTCCTACTTTTCATGCAACCAAGGTCCTCAATATTCCTACCTTAGTGCATACCATAGCATTCTGAAAACATGGAGGGAACTAGAGGATTTCATGTGCGTTATAGACATGGTGGATGTGGAGACACCGTACCAGAGAAGTTGCGAGCGTCCGTGGTTATAAACGCAGCTCTCGACGTCTTCAATAACTTTGTCGATACCCTTGCAAGAGTCACACCGCCTACAACAACAATGAAAGAGCAATGTCAAAATCCCGGAACAGAAGTGCGGCGGAGCGCGCGATTCAAGGAAGCCATGGAAGCAAATCGGCGACCGCAATTACCTCCTCCTACACCAATCTCCGTACGAAGTATTGCAAAAACGATGGATCAGAAGGTATGTAGCAACTGGAACCCTAAGCTCCACCTCAAATTTCGTCACTTCCTCCACATGCGATGTGGACCTCCACTTTGCTCTTGGGATTGAGGTCGCACGAGCAGATTGATGCCTGCAAAAGGGGAGGAAGTTGGAATCGGGGCATGGAGACAAGATTTTCAACAGCGCTGCGCCGATCAACCAGCGCTGGAGAGGGTTTCTGAAATCGCACGGCCATAGGGCCTGCACAGTGATAGGGCGAGGGGCACGGTGATAAGTCCGGAGGTCGGTGATGGGTGACTGCGGACCGAGCCTTTAAGGCTGCCGCCTTTCCTGCATCGTCTCGCACCTCTACACTGTGCAGACGTCTCCTGCAAGGTCACCTCCCCTCCTCCGAGCGCTCTACCGCTCCGCTTCTGCAGCTCGATCCTCGCTGATGAGCCCGCTCTCTCCCTTCTTGAAGATGTGAAGCTCCGATCCCCGTCGAACGTTTTTGTTTCTCGTTTTGGAATTGTCTGCTTCCGTCAATTTGTGGTTCTTCTCCTTACCTCCACATCTGTTCTGCAATTGATTTTCAGCTTCTTCATTCGTGATTTCGTGGCTGTGAAATTTGGTGAGGGAAAAGTTCGGTTTCGTACGGTTGGTGTGCTGCAGGACGTCTGTTTGTCCATTTCATGACTCCCGAACAGCAGTTGTAGCAGTAGTACGACGAGGTGGTGTATGTGCTTGTGCTCATGTTCATGATCTTCTGAATGATGTGGTTTGATCCGCATTGTGAATACCGTGATTGTGCTGCATGTTTACTTTGAAGTATGAGACGTTGTCCGCGAAGATGTCTGACTGGATTTCTAGTAAGATGTCTAATTTTGTGCTTCTCTTCACTAAAAGTGTGTTTTCATGTCTGTGGCATGGCTGCGAAGTACGAGGCGTTTGTTGAGTGGCCAGCCAGGCGCGTCATGATGATGAGGAAGGGCCAGAAGAAGCGGCCGCCATCGCCACGCAGAGAAGACAGCCACACTAGAGAGTTGCGGACGAAGAATCGCGAAGACGTGCAGGCAGGATCCAGCAACAAGCAGAAACGGTCCGTGGCAACTGAGGCACAGACCCGGACAAAGCGGGTGAAAGACCTTGAACTGCAACAGGATTTCCGGTGAGTGCACCAAAAGATTGAAAACATGTGATTACTTTGTGGTTTTATGTTGTATTGTTTTATCAGCCAAGGTTTCTTGTTGTACAGTCGGGGGTTTGAAGACCCAGAATATGAGGAGGAGGCAAACGACACAGAGGATGAGGAAATCGATGAAGAGGCAACACCCGAGGAGACCCCTCTGCAGCGTGGATCAGCACGGCAGTTGAAGAGGGAAGCGGTGAAGAAAGTCTTGACCGTGGACGAGAAGGGCTTCCCTTATGGGAACTTGAAGAAAGCATACGAGGAAGATTTGCGCTTGATCTCAAAGAAGTTAGATCCAAACTACAACTTCAAAGGCAGACTCAGGCGATGAGGGAGAGATTCTTCAATCGCTTGGCAGGAGGTAAGAGAATTGTGCTTCTGTTGGAGGGGATGACGGTTTTCTGTCTAAGAGGATGTCTATTAGGATGTCTTCAGGGCTGTCCGGCAGGATGTCTACGAAGATGTCTGCAGGGATGTCTCACAGCGTCGATTGAAATATGTTTTGTAGGGTGGGACGTGAGGGGGGACGGCGTTGACGACGAAGTGGACTCAGCATGGATCGCTACGAAGGTAAACAAGGCGTTAACGAACCGACGCTATGCACTGAACCAGCTGATCGATAGAGGACATCGGAAACCACCAGAGGTGACAGATCACCAATGGAACAAGCTCGTGAAGAGAAGGAGCACCTCAGAGGCCAAGGTGCAGTCTGAGAGAATGGCATATGTCTCGAAGGGGAAGGGCAGCAAGCGACCAAGGCCCGCAGCGCTCAGGGAGGCGGCGGTAGTGAAGCTGGTAAGCATCTTCGAAGTTGTTGGGGACATCCTGAGACGTCTGTGCAAATGTTATCTTTGTTGTCTTTGTTAAAATCTGTGCCTCCAATTCTGTGAATACTTTACTGCAGTGTTGCCGGCTTCACCGCTCACCGTACGAATCAGAGATTAACGAGGAGATGGAGGCGCAGTACAATGAAATGCAAGAGGATAGGGACATCGATGACGACGATGACGATGTGCAGGAAGTCGAAAACAAGCTGCAAGAGCTCGAGCAAAAAATGGAGGCATCAAACGAGCGTTTGGAGGGGAGGATTTATGCCTCCACCACGCGCTTGGAGGCCAAGATTGATGACTCTCATCAGCGCTTAGAAATGATGATCCGCCAGCTTTTGGACTCCCAGACTTCCTCGACCCCGCAACCTCACATGGAGCTGCCAGTACCTACAACACCCGTGTTATTGCAGGTTACTTTGGAATACTTCTCCTTCTTATCTTCAAAATTATATCCACACAAATTGTACAGTTTCTACACTTACAGAATCTCCTTAAATGATTAGTTTATGATAAGATGTCTACGAAGATGTCCACAAAGATGTCTTAAGGGATGTCTAAGAGGATGTCGAAAAACATGTCGAATGGGCTAACCTGCAGCACGTTTCGTTATTGCAGGTTACTCCTACACCAACAACCACTATGGACAAGACGCGGCCAGCATCTCCAAACCATGGCACATCGGGCGTGTCTGAGCGCATGATTGGGCAGGATGCCAACATGGGAGCTGCGACGGACAAGAAAGAAGGCACGTCCATGGAGGTTGCAGAAGGAGGGGGATCAGAAGAAGGAGACACTGTGGTAGGCACGAGTGCGGTGGCTGAACTTGTAGAGGAGGTTGAGGAGGCCATTACACCGGTGCTTGCAGTAGAGACGGTAGAAACGGAGGAGATTGCAAAGGTAAACTTAGATTAGACATGCAGTGACCATGTTTGGGACTGAGCACGTCACCATGTTTGGAATGCCTTTTGCAGCGACATCTAGTGGACGCACAGACGTCTTTGGAGACATCCTTGCGTCAGTAGAGACATCCAGCAGACATCTTTGCAAACACTGTTATGTTTTAAGCATGTGTCTGAATGTCATGGTGGGAAGCCAGTGCACATAGTTTTCAGTGTTTTATGGTAGCTACATGTTCATGTCACACATTTTGCTTATTTGTGCATAATATTTCATGTTTGAAATATGTTAGAATCAGGAGGCAGTCAAAAAACAAGATGAGTCCTTGGGATATTTTGTAAGGTGCAATGCGAAGGCAGGTACCGAAACAAAGGCTCCGGTGAGGATGCCCAAGCCTACAGGATTGTCAAAACCGGGAAAGTCTGTCACACCAAAGGCAACGGGACAATCTCAACCGAAGAAGGCACATGAAGAGAAGCAAGGAAGCCAGTCAAAACCTAAGAAGGTGGTTGATAAGGTACAGAAGAAATGACTATGATGTTATGTTTGGACTTGGTTACTTGCATGTATGCACATTTTTTTCTGAAATGGACCCGTATGGTGGTAAGGAAAGCATAGAAAACACATGAAGATAGAAGAAATAAGCCCTGCTTTGTAGTACAGAATGAAATTGCATAGGCAGAGTAAGTGAGCTGTTGTTTTTTCGCAATTCCAGAGAGGCAGCGAAACAAGATCAGAGGCCGCGAAGAGAAAATGACGGCAGAGGCGTGCACGTAGGTGAGTGGAACATGACATCCAGAAGATGTCTTCATAGACATCCAGTAAAACCTGTCGAAGATGTCTGCTTTGACGTTTGTGTGGACATCTTATGACATGATTCACCTTGTAATCTTCTATGCTAACCGTTCGTATAGTACAAGAAGTAGGGTTATCAATTTCTTGATGTTAGGAAGTCAACCATGTGTAGGTAGGTAGTGCAAGTAAATGAAATTAAATCAAAATTCTTCGCCTTTGGAAACCCTTTTTTAAGTGCATTCGTTGTTGGCTTATTGAACATGTGCAGCGGCGGTCATGCGCACGACCGTAGGGGGGTATCGACAGCAAGGGATGATAGTAGAGGGGCTTGAGGTTGTGGGTGCGTAGTATCTCGCAGTTGTTGACTGGTGTATTACTGAACATGCTAGTTTTGTGCTATGTGAGCAAAGCACATGCTGATGTTATGTAAGACGTCTGTGGTTTACGGTTCTGATGTCTATATAAACATCTACAAATGTCATCCCAGATGTCCTTTAATATGCCCAAAAGACATTAATCGTCACATCGTCGCAAACATCATCAAAATAGAAAACGTTTACTTCGATGTCCCACGAGATGTCACAACAGACATCCGTGTAAACATCACAAATATAACGGAGACATCAATCTTGACATCGTTCTAGGCACTGGAGACATCAAGCAAGACACGAAGATGTCTTACATGATGTCTAACAGAAACATCATTTGACCCTAAAACCCCCGAAAACTTTGCTGACGTGGCATGCCACATCATTTTCCCGGGTCCACGTCAGATTATCCCGGGTGCCACGTCGGATTTCCTGTGTGCCACGTCGGATTTTCCCGGGTCCACGTCGGATTTTGGCGCCGCCACATCAGATTCTACGGGACCACCGAAAAGTCCACATCATGATGAAATTCATTGCCATGTGGCACTGCCCGTCCACATGGCGCTGATGTGTCACCTACGTGGCACACGTTTTACCCTCCCAAAGTTACCTCAAGACACCCTGAAAATGAGGATGTCTTTAGATAATTTTGGATGTCCGATTAGACATCCTCATGTCTAGGATGTCTTCCTATCTAACAAGACATTTTTTTTTATGTCTCTGCGTCAGATTTAGACATCAGAAAAAACAGGGTTTTCTTATAGTGATTCTATCCAAAATGAAAACCTTTGCCCGTCTAGAGAAGGCAAAGACAAAAGCGGATAGGCGCCCTATATCGATTTCGATAGTTTGAAGGGCCGTGACTGGTAGCTAGGAGTTAAGGCAAGCTTTTGCACTAGTTAGAACACGAGGCGCAAGAACAAGCACAAGCACCTTGCGAAACACGCTCTCCGCTTCCCTCGTCAAGAAGCGTTTTGATGCCAAGAAGCCGGAGAGCTCTTCCAGGAAGAAGACGAAGCTTGTCTCAGAGGAGGAGTTGGCCTATTCGATGGCATCTGCACTCTCAGAACTCCCTCATGCGTTTGGTTATGGAGAGGCAGTCGACTACACCAACGTCCAAGAAATTTACCAAAAATTTTGGACGGAGTGTCAGGGCTGCTTCTTCTTCAGAGATAGAGAGAAGAAGGTCGAGCTCCACATCATGAGGCTCTTTAATGCACCCCCGGAGCGGACGATCCGTGCATTCAAACCTCGGGGCATAGAGGAATTGATGCATTATTACATTGGAATGCCCGACAAGTTGTAGGAGCAGTCTCTCTGCGTCATGCCCAAGCTTGATGTTATCCCAACGAAGGTTAAGGACATCAGCGACCGTGACTTCTTTATCATCAACGGCCAGCATAGCGTTGCTGCATCAAAGGCAATGATAACGGCAACGTCCCGGAGCAAATAAGGAAGCACTTCCGAACCTGACAGTGTTTAATTGTCTGGACTCAGGATCCGGAAAAGTTGAAGAAGATTTCCGTGTATTATAATTGCGTAAATCACTTGGTCGAGTTCAAGTCGACAAGGGCAACTAATATCCTCGGCTCTCGTGCTTTGTGGATCCATAATGGGAGACCAATGTCAAAGCACTCCGCCGCGGGCATTTGTGGGTCTCACAGGTTAGGGCGAAGAACAACAATGGAGTCAACACATGACAAGAAATACGAGGTAAGATTTTCAAACCAAGCTGAGGCACTGCAGTGCAGAAATTTTACTTTTTGAACACTATTCGTCTTTACAGTGTGAATAGGGACCATAAGTAGCACTAGTTTACAAATAGTATGGAACAGTGTGAACATTTGCCCTAATTTTTGGAATAGTGTAAAAAAGACGAATAGGCGGTTAAGTAAGTTAGTAAAAGGAAGTTATCAATAGGAAGTTATCAGGAAAGTTATCAAGAGTAAGTTACATGAGTAGTTATGGAAGTTGACAGAGAAGATCATTGGTCTAGGTCGAGAAACCAATAGTCACGAGAGGGATATAAAGAAACTGAATCCAACTTTGAAGACACCACATTTTTCTCACTTTGAATGTGTGCCCTAAGCTAGTGATTGTAACTCTCTAACTTTTGTGAAATACAAGCCTAGTTTTATGATTTCTGATCTGTTGGTGTAATTTCTGCATTACGAGTGGTCTACATTACATCAGAGTTGTAGATTGGAGATTAGAGGATGACGAAGTCAGAGTCCTTGGGATTTTGATGGCTAGTTGCAGAAGACTAGTAGTCGTTGATTGAGCCTATTTTCACAAAATACTGAGTTGTGATAATGGTGCCCAATTAATGGCTCAAGAATGAATGGGTGTATTAGATACAATTAATCGATGTTGCAGTCCATTCTCAATCACCACATTGAGAATGCTATAATATACAATTCGCCTTGTAAACTACTAGTATCTATAATTAAATTGAGTATCATAAATGGAGAAGTTGTGAAGCACTGTAGTAAGTGGGACCTTTTAGTATGTTACCATTTGTCAAATCCTTTTCGATGGTAAACACCGAGTGATGTGACGAATTATAAAAAACCATAAAGTGATAATTACAAATAGTCCTGCATGACTGTTGTAATTCCCCCAAGTCTAAATCTGAGATGAGTGGATAGTGGTTGAGGTAAAATGCATGCAATTATACTATTTTTCTGATAGAATTGCCGAGTGAAATTAAGTCTATAATGTGTGAAATAAGGATTGATCACCCTTAGTCATTAAATTATAAGACAATAATAATTTTCCCAAAAGAAATTTATGTCATTGTAGTATGAATTGAAGCATTAAAAGATCATGTGGATGAAGCATGACAAGTAGTGAAGGTAAATTGAGAAGAAAAGAATTGCTAAAAGAGAGAGCAATGGAGAAGATGGAAGAGTAAGACTAAAGAGCCAAGAGTGGGCCGAGAGAGTCTTGAGAATTTATATTAAATGACCATGTTGTCATAAGTTGGGCTACATGCATTTTAAATTAAAGTTTGGCCAAGTGTACATTAAGTCAAGCTAAAGAAAAAGAGATTGTTTGTATGTGTCATGAGATTGACGACATAAAACAAGACCATTTGCCATGAGGAAGTATTAGTGAGAGAACACATAGATTTGATAGCAAAGAGTTATCAATAACAACAATTATACCGAGAGTGAGATATAATTGTTGTCCGGTGTTTCTTTGAATGGAAAGTTTTGCAGGTATGATGAAATGATTAACTTAAGGCGGACCAGTGGAGAAAAAGTGGGAAGCCAAGATAGAATTTTGTACCCAAAAGCTCATGACAAAATAGAATAGCTAGCATAGTTGTCAATTCTAATAAAAAAGGAATTAGCAATTAGAATTGGCAATGGAATTGGTTATGATGCATTGATTATGAACAAGACAAATCGTATCACTCACTAAAACACTTAAAGACTATTTGTGTCCTTTAGTGAGAGGATCCCACACAATCACAAATGCATGTTTAACCACTAATTGACTGTAAGAGTGTAGAGTGCACTCACTGGAAAAACACAAGGGTTAATTAACACACCTATAATAGATAATTCATTATCTTAAGCAATTTGTTAAACAAAAGACATTCCTATCTAACATGTGACCTTAGTTATTAAATCGATAGACTGAATTAAGCCTCCCTAAGACCCCCCACTAGGAAATTATCTTGGATTTATTTATATTTACAAGACAAATTTTCCTCTACAGGCACATTAGTTGGAGCCTAGCTAACGTGCAAGTATGCAACGTACTTCTTTAGTGTTGTATACTGATTCAAATTGATTACATTGTATACTCTCAGGTTGCAAGTTAGCTCGACTTGAGCTAACTTGCAATTATCGATTTCTGCTTGACTTGATACTCTTATACTCTAATGATAAACTTATTCAACCTTGTTTCTGATCTGTGCAGCCATTTCTTTATGCACTTTGTGAGCGCCTTGCAATGATCGACGTTGCAGAGAGCTAGGCAGAGCTCAAGAAAGCCAGAAAGGCGAAGGGGCTCTTGCTGCTGAACGAGGTGAAGATCACCACCGCGTCGGAGGATACCTTCAAGCTCATGTCGAAGGTCATCTCTTCGGCGGCGCACGGCGACCTCATTGACGTCCATTTGAAATTGATGCCGATGGCGAAGTTCAAGGACGCCAAGTCTTGGGTCCCGGAGAAGGATGGGATGTTGGTGCGAGAGTTCTTTAAGTTTCTCGGCAACATGACAAAGGCTGATCATGCAAAAATGTGTAAGCACTTTCTCAATGGATTAGGGCCATCACGAAAACTGCCTTACCCTAAGGTGGTTGTGAAGTAGCCAATTTTCGTGCTCAAGGATTGCTACACCGCCCTCGACTAGGTCGATCGCAGGAAGAAGAAGGAGGTTGCTCGAAAAGAGCTTCAAGTTATCAAGCCGGAGCTGGGCCTCTTCACCAGCGCTGCAGCATACAATTGGTTGAACTGACGTTCAAGAAGGACTACAGCGTCAACAAGGCTTCAAATTGTGCCCTCTTGGATTGGGGTCCACCGGATTTAAACTACGCCGACACAAGGCAGACCCTGTATCGCAACTGCAAATGTGAGGATCTTTCTCGTAGGCAAAGGAGTTCTTCAGAGTCTTCCTCCATGTGGGGTTGCAGTACATTCCACCACAATGGGCCTTGCACTTTCGTTCGTACAAGGCGCAAGCAAATTTGCTCCAGATGTGGCCCTCGAATTCCTAGCGCAACGAAGGCTGCAACAAGAAACTCAGAATCATCGACTTCCCGAACATCCTTGGTTTCTCTGGGAAGGCAAGGTCATTGTTGGAGAAGCTGTTCTTCGATGAGTTCATGACAATGTTTGCATCAGAAAAGCTGCCCCATCTCACCGACCTTCCAGCCTGGCTCTTTATTTGCGGAGACGCGTAGTCTCTTCTTCAAGTGAAGGCGTTTGCAACGGGCCCGTTCTTGTGCCATGCGTACGGTGTGCTGCAATCAACATATGTTCTCTCCAAGAACAAGCACTTAGGGGGATTTTTTCCAAAGAGCAACAATGCTCAAGACCCTATTGGCCTCCTCTTCCTCTTCAAGAAAGAGCTCACGCAGATTCCAGCCGTGAAAAAGACCTACAGAGCTCGAGAGCATGTGTTGTACACAAAGCTTCGCAAGTACAACGAGCTGGCGTACACGATAAACATGAAGGAGATGAGGTTGGAGTTCTTCATTAAGGTCCTCGAACTATTCTGCAAGAGGGGGGAGGCAGTTGTCCAGCTCTTCGAAGGGACAAAAGTACTTACTGCGAGCGTGGTAAGTTCACGTGCAGTTTAGCTCGAGTGGAGCTAAACAGTAGTCCCTTGATGACTTGGGCATGGATTGTTGAAGAGCACCTTCTTCTGCTATGCATAGTGGAGCACTTAAGCTCAAGTCGAGCTAAACTGCCGGCTTAGACTTGTATGTTTTTGTATAGCAGCCATCGATTGCATTGTATCCCTTGAGTTTTCAGTAGTTGTCGTGTGGTATCTGAATGCCTTTACATTCCCTTTAGCTCATTCAACGTAAAGTGTGTTTTGTCTAATCCATTCGTGTGCAGATGTTTGATATAGAGGCATTCCGCATCTGGCAAGACTCTAATGAGGCGGACTTTGACGAAGCGGCGGAGGTTGCATTAACGTAGGACCGGGCCGATTTTGTCCTCGGTGGATATCACGTCAACGGGGAGACCTTCCCGGAGCTTCGCAAGGCCGTTGCCAAGGGAAAGTGGTAAGCGGTTGTTGACCTTGTCGATGAGGAGGAGGATGTGGACGCGAGCCCCATGGATATGTGCCCAAGCTCGAGCACGGCCAATGCGGACGATGAATCCTTTGACGACTTTGATGTTGCCACTCCACCGGAGTTTCAGAGTGGCACTCAATCTGAAGTAGGGGACACAATCGATACCTCGCGCTAGCGACTTGAGTTCCCAGAGTTGGATTCGTTGGATATTTTGGACAGGCCTCATTCAGCGCCCACCTTGGACGGGTCATCCGCTCGGCCTGCGGCCAAAAGTAGAAAGGTTGCCACCGCGAGCGGCCACTATCTTTTGGCTTTGGCGAGCATCGCTTAGGATTGTTGCAGTTTGTAGAGACAGTATCTCTCCGGAATGCACCCAATCGTCACTAAGTGCTTTCCAAACTAACCGCTCAGGTTTCATTCCCACAAAGACCTAATGTTCTTTTCCAAATACTCCGGATTACTAAATTTATTACAACAATCTGTTTATGAGTTAGCTATCATCTTTACTTACGTAGGATAGATCCGGATCCTTCCGAAGCCGGATGTTGTACAACGATGTCCGAAAAGTAGTTTTCGGAACACCGAAGGGTAGTTTGATTTATCTCTGTTCCTCCTCAGAGAGTCTCCTGGAGTTTTTAAACGAGTGGCCGGAGTCCACTGATCCTGTTTTGTGTAAGTGGCTGGATTTCTCACTGCCGGGTGAAAGTCCACTAAGGTGGTATATTTATAGTGTCACAAATGGTTTAGGAAAGAGTCACGAACCTTCTTTTGCTGCATAGTGCAAATGTGGGATTGATCTTGGAATTCTATTAATGGAATGTGATAGTTTCCTTGATTTAGTGTCTAGGAACTCCAAAAATGTTGAGTTCTGACTTACGGTTTGGCCAATATAGGTATATCTTTCATCAGTATATACCTATCACAAGTATATGACATTTGCCAAATATACCTGTTTTGAGAGTTCTAGGAAGTCAAATACTTCAAAAGTTTTGGGACACATCCACGCCATAATGTGTTCATACATTATAATCGGAAACTTATTTTCACTTTTATTGCTAAAAAACGAAATATTTCTTCAAGGCTCCCAAAATAGGACTCAATGTTGATTTTTTCTTTGATTTCTTATCCAATCAGATACATCATGCATAGATCTATCTTGAAACATACTTTTTTTGAAGAAAAACCTTTTTTTCCCATCAAATTGGGCAAAATAAAGTTTTTTTGTCCAAAAAAATATACTTCTGGGTATATTTTTTTTTGCCCAAAAGTGAGTAACCCTAGCTGACTTCTACCCTGCCTTGTGACTTTAAGTGGCTAGGCACCCACTGTCCCGAACTTATAGTGACCGAACACCACTTTCCTTATTCTGCTAACTGGTGATTTGATTGCTGATGCCAGACGTAGACTCTCACGACATCTGGAAGGCCTTCCGGATACGGTTACACAGAGACAAGTCCAAACTACAACGACATTCCGGTAAGTAAGGTTGCGATTCTCAGGAGGAAGACTATCGTTTGCAATGGGTACTTGGTCTAGAGTATTGTATTAGGCTTTTTCCTATCGTGGGAGAAGACTCCGGTCTTTGACCGAAATCCAATTTAAAACGGATTTCTCCGTGATCTAGAGACTACTAGGAACACCTTTGAAGTTCATCTCTTCCCCTCCTGGCTACTTCCAGAACCTGGAGTCTACCAAGCACACCTTTGCAATAGCCTTCCAGCTCTCCAAGGCGATCTCCTGACACAACTCCGGACCAGGTTCCCTTCTACAAAACAACCATATCACTCCACTTCAGAAGAATACTACGCAACCATACACACAAGAATGGATCCGTCGCTCACGAAGTTCTACACATCACCCACAAGCACAAGATAGCAAGACTGGTACAAAGGGGTAACGTATATTTCTACGTGAGAAGAACAAGGTGAAAAAGTTTTTTCCAAAACCTCTCTATTAAGTAATAACTAAGTTCCTTCTAAAATTAGCTTTCCTCCTAGCTATCCTACGGGAAGTCCGCTAGATCTTATCTAAAAGATCCGAGAAATTCGGAAAAGTTCCAGATCGGATCTCAGATCAAAAAATCACGGAACAGTTCCGTCTCCAGAATTTCTACTCTAACTACAAAACTGGTAGTCGATTCCGTCTGCAGCCGGGTGCACTTGGGGCCCCATCATTAATCGCTATTGATCCAGAATCTAAAACCCAAAACGAATTACAAAACCTAACTAACCTAAGTCGGAGCACTTGGGCCCCGATTTCTCCCGCTCCTACGGGAGGGGGAGATCTCCACCGGACCGCGTTGCTTGCCCTTCGCCTTCTTCGACGTTGCAAGCAAAAGGTTGGTCCTCCGGGTCGATGGTCTGGTCGCTGGAGTAACACCAGCCACCGGAGTCTTGACATCCGGCGGGGGAGAAGGCTCTTCCGGTGAACCTTCCGGAACAAGCGGTGCTGGTGGTTCCGTTGCGGAAGCTGACCTAGTCTCCTGGACCAAGTCTCTGTAGCTTCCGGATGGACTTCTTGGTCCGGGCGCCAATCTCCGGGACACAGACTTTGGTGGAATCGGGAGGTCGCCTTCCGCCGGAGGATCTAGCAGATGCATGTTGGGTGGCGATAGTAGATCCGGAAGCTTCTTCAAGATCTCACTTGTACTAGGATTGGAAGGTAAGATACCTTCCTTCGGTGTCCGAGGTGACGGAGTGTCGAGAGACTCCGGATTTGCTGAGGTACCCGGAGCTGGAGTGGTCTTGGTCGATGCTTCCAGAGGGGCCGTGGTCCGCTCCGGGGTCGCGGCTTCTCCTGGTGCTGGTGCAGCTGGGTCTTCCGGAAGCTCCTCGGTGATGTTGTCGACCTGCAGCATCATCAGCCCCAAGGTCCGTCCCATCTTCTCCGCTTAATCCAAGAGGAACCGGATGATGATGGCCCTGGTGACCTTCTCCTTCTTCTCCACCAATTCGGTAAAGAGTTGACTCCGGTTGACCACATCAATTGGCACCTCTAGAGCCTTCCGGACCTCCGTTAGAGCAGCTGTGGAGGCATTGGCCTTTGCCTCAGCCAGTTTTAGGGTCGTCATCGCCAGAGTTGCCTTTGCGAGGTACTACTTCACCTTCTTTTCCATCTCCGTGCTGGCCTTGTACGTGGAAGAGATTTGGGTGTGTAGTGCCTTCGTGTTCGTCTCCTAGTGCCGAAGTTCCTCCACCCTATTGATGGCGTCCTCCAGTCTGTCGACGTCGAGGCTCCGGAAGATTTGCTCTACGCTGGTGGTGATGATGTAGTTGGTCTCCTTAAGGAGGCCAACTCTCCAACCAATCTCGCGCGAGAGCTCGTCCATCTGCCGGAGCTGACCCTTGGAGTCATCCCGGTCGACTTTCCTCATCTTCCGGCTAGTTTCCGCTGAGTATCCGGACTCGTCTTCTCCGGACAACGCGGAGGAGCTACGGATGCCCGGACTCTTCGGCTCAGGCTCCTTTCCCCGAGGTCTCTTCTTAGCCTCTTGCCTTCTGGAGTTTCTGCGGGGGTTGTTTCCGGTACGGGCTCCTTCCCTCCGGACTCTTCTTCCTCCGACTCATCACCTCCGTATTTCTGGAAGTTGAGGACTTCGTCGTACTTCCGGACCTCCGCTCGAGCTAGCTGCTGGTGGTGACAATAGAGGTGCACCACGTATGAAGCCAGAGGTGTTGCCGACTTCTTCACCTTCTGGAGATTGGCTACGAGGCGGTTGATCAGCTCGGTCATGAGCGTACCCCAGTCCACGACTATCTTCTCCTAGAGTGCTCCGCGGAAAGTGCAAGCCCACTTCGCCACCACCCGCTTCGGCTTTTCCAGATGGAAGATAGGGTTTAAAAAACCTAGCACAAGTTGGGCGTCCAGGTGCCGAAGGTCCTACACGTTACAACCATCCTTCGGGTCCGCCGATCCTCCAAATTCGTCCGTCAGGAACTCGTCCCGCCGTTCTACCACCTTGGTGCGGCCGGCCCGGAAGTCATACGTCTGAGACCATTCCGGGACTCCCGGGAGTTCCGGATGGGCTCTCATCAACCCCTTATACTCCTCGTCCGGGGTGCCCACCAGTTCCCGGACGTAGACCTCCTCCCGGATGCCCTAGAGAACTTCGAGCAAACCCTCGCATCCCATTGTCTTCAGGCTCGCCTTCAGTAGGTTATATTCGTCCATGTCTTTTGGGATGTCCGGAAGAACACGGGTCAAGGGTGGGAGCGCAACTGTCGGCTCTTCGTCTCTCCGGCCGCGCCCATCTCTGTCAGTTCGCTTCTTCTTGGCCATGGGGACCGTCTACATCGAGTTAACCTAATTCCTTACTTTCTCTCAATGTTGTCCCTGCACGCATCGTCCTCACCAAAACTCTCCCTAACGGAAGCACGTCTGTTCTAACCATCTAAGCTCCAAACCCTAACGGCCAGCAGTTAGAAAATCGTAAGAGAGAGGGGGGAGAGAGAGAAAGAGAGAGAGAGAAAGCGCTGGGGCGGAACTTCAACACGCAAAGGAGAAATGGAAAGAAAGAGTTTTCCCACCAAACCCCAACCTTAAGTAGTCTGGCCCTTAGTACGGCTCATGATGGCAGTTGATGGTGACAGCTCCGGCTGACGGTTCCGGATAACTGACTACCCCGAAATTCTGGTAACTGCTCCGGCTCCACTTTTAACAGCTTTAGGCTTAATTAGGGTTTGCAGTCCGGCCCATCCGACTTTATTCTTACATCAAGGCTATAGGCTGTATTCTAGCACGAATTATCGTTACAACTTACTAATTTTTTTTGTTTTGGCCGGAATTTAAGGTTAACTTCCGGCACCATGTGGGAACGGAGTCCTACAAAGACAACAACAAGTTGATCATCCTCAAGAAGAAGCTCAAAGAGGGGGCCACCCAGCAAAGGTTGATGGAGGAACGGCTGGCGGAGCGTGACAGAGAGCTGAGAAGCCTGCAGCTAAGGCTTGACGAAGAGATGAAGGACCAAGAGCAAAGGCATGCCGACATGATGTTGATGCTAGAGAGATTCATGGCAACTAAGTTCCCTGCTGTCCACACGACACCACCCGTAGTTAAAGCTGCGATCTCCCAGCCTCCCCTCTGAGCGGACGAAGGAAGTGGGAGCCAGTCTCACGGTTCACTGCTCCCATCTCTGGCTAGTTCCTCCTCCTTCTCCATGGGGGCTCAATCGCTTCATGTTCCTCCGTCTTTGTCAAATCCCCCCACTTCCACTCCAAAGTCACCCACTCGGTCCTTATCTATCAAAGATGTCCCTAGCTCATCGTCAGGTTAGTGTGATGTAGTTACAATTGTATAGAAAAAATATTTTGTAAATGTCCAATTTTATACTCCCTTTTTTTGTAAATATCCCAGTGTTCAACAAGCACTTAAGCTCAACTCAAGCTAAATTGCTTGACATCTGACGACTCTGCCTTGTATCACTGCCCTATGTGTTTCATCAGCTGATAGTTTGAAATTGTTGAATATTCCAGATTTAAATTTCGATGATGACCTGATCGCTCACCCAATCATAGGAGAGGTCGTCCAAACTGCAGTCCCGGTTGTAGAAGAGGTCGTCCAAGCTTTGGTTGTGCTCGTAGAAGAGGTCAATCTTGATTCTGCTGTCCCAGAGCCACCTCTTCATGTCCCGAAGCCGCGCCCCCAAATAGTTGGGGGGCACTTGGAACTTCTTGGCAACATGCAAGGTTTGTTGGGATCAATGGGGGTCTGAGACAAATTCCTACAAGACGTTGAAGTTCTTGAGGTATTCTTCTAACACTTCTCACACTCTACTCTCCCCATGACGCCCCCCTATTCGCCTCTTTTGTTCTACGTTTTGTTGACCTGTCGTTGTTAATGAATCTGTAGAAATATTATTTGTTCTCCTGGCATTTTCGAACCAGGTTTGTGAGGCATCAATAAGTGGTGCCAGTAATCTAGAAGAAACACCTAGAGCCCTATCAGATTTCCAGGGCACATGGTTGAATGTTGTGCTGGACCTCAATGGGATTATATGCACTTGTGAGCTTGCGTGGCAGGCTAGGGATTTAGGAACTTTGACGCATCTATACACTCGGCTTCACTATTGACCAAATTCAATAGGTTGGGTCGTGAGTATACTCCGATGGTTCGATAAGGTCTTCAAGAAGATGTCCTTCTGAGTACAAAATTCCTTCATGTAGTTTGTTCCTGGTACCGACTCTACGCTTAGGAACCCTATTGTAGTTCTCCTTACCAAAGATCTTGAGAGGGTACGAAAGACAATGCTCAATTTTTTTCAATAGGTTGGGTCGTGAGTATACTCCGGCGAATATGCTTGTCATTGACGATAGCTCGATTGAGCACATGCTCAATTTTCCGGAGGACGTCCTTCTACTTCCATCATGATCGCACAATCAGAATGGTGCAAGAGAGGATTTTGTACTACAGGAGGAATTGTTGCCATATCTCTCTGACTTTCATCTGTTTCCGGGCGGTCTAGCACAGTACTTGGCCGAACATCCCTTGAGTTGGGAGATGTTCTATAATGATCAGAAGACCTGTGGTCAGTCTGCGAGTATCTGGAACGCAATCCAAGCGTCTCAGAATCTCTGCTCTTAATGCCGTTGGAAACGCATAGATCTCAATTACACTTTAGGTCAAATAGAGCTAAACTGTATCGATTGACTGCAGCTCTATTTGTAATATTTGTTAGATCATTTTTTGTGTATATATATTTTTTGATAGTACAAATCAAGATGTTTCACCACTTTGTTTATTGTGCGGATTGGATATCTACTGCTGATGGAATGTCATCCTATTCTGAATGATTGGAATTTTCATCTATTGTTCTCAAGTATGTGTGTGTCAATTTGGTTGAAAATTCTACCGGACTGTGATTGTCGGGCATCCATGGATTCCTTGCTGGGCCTAGAAGAGTTCGTTCTTTCCCTTCGAAGTAAAGGGCTTTTGTTGCACTTTTTGTCGCAGTCAACCATGGATCATTCGACCATGGCAGTGGACGACGGAGTTGTTGCAAGCCTTGTTGTTTGAGAGCCAATTCAGGGTAGGATCAATTCACCTTCGCCACAATGGCCACGTTCAATTCGAGGGTCTCCGCGTCTGAATCCGGATAATTGTACTCCTGCAAAACGTATTCTTCATGACGGTTCAAGGAATGCTACTTACCGACGCTCGCTCATGGTACATTTTATACTCACCTCCTAGTTATTGCACAATTGAGTCGTTTTTACCTAGGCAATCTTGGTTCGTTGATGAGCTGCATTGCACTCATATAATTTAGCTTCATTCAAGCTTATTTTTATTTTGATGGATAGTAAATGTGCTCTGTGAATATACCCTTCAGTATTTTAGCTCCATTTGACCTAAAGTGCACTTGGATGGATCTTAATGATGCAGTTTTCATGTGTGCCGTGTAGGAGTATTCGACCCAAAGTGTATTTGTTTGGATTGTATGTAGCACCTATTGTGCGGGAACCATTTTGGAAATGTCTCCGCCCCCGTATTCTCTCAGAAAATACTGCTAGAAACAAAAGCTCTCCTTCAGCTCCCACCCGCCGCCACTCGTTGCTCAAATCAAACATGACGAGGTGCGTAGGCGGGGTTTGCAGTGTCTTCTAGACAATCCATTAACGCGAGGGAATGGCGCAACATGGACTAGGAACGTCGAAGGGTTTTTTTGAAGATGCGTATAGAGGCTCATGGAGGAACTCCCTTGACAATTTAATTAGTGATAGGATGATTGTGTTTTGCCTCGAGGTAAATAAGTCTTGTGTGTGACTTTCTTTCATAAAGTTTTAAATAAAGCTTGGATTAATGGTATCTGCTTCTTTTACCGTCACCAATTTTTTGAGCATTCGGCTAATTTGGTCCCCCCATGAAATGAAATAGAGTATTCTCGGTACATTGTCTTTATGCTTTGCATCTACAAATGTCTATATATATTGATATTTCAAAGATCATATGTCTTCGAAGTCATGGAAATCTCCCAATATAACGAATATGGTGTTACTACTATAAAAGCTGACCATGTTATTTTGGCTGCAATCCACTGCACAAATATGAAGATTATAGGGTTTCAAGGCAAAGCAATGGAACTAAATTTTTTCAATAATGATAATTCAAATTGTCAATAAGAAGGTTTACACTACATAATTTTGTCCAAGAAATAAAAAGTGAAAAATATGAAGACCACTCGGTTTTATATAGAAAAATAGAATATTTTTTTGTATCCTCCTTAACAATGTGTGAAAAATGTTTGACTTGAGTTTACATTTTTTTAACTAAAAAAAAGAATTGTTTTTAGACATTCTCAAAGAAGGTAACATTCTTTATATTATGTATGAAAAATCCCATTGTCAATAGACTCTACTAGCAAAACTTTTGAAGCTGCCCGAAGTCCTTATTTTTAGTTTGAGTGCTATTAACTTTTAAAACATGAATCCAAAAATAATACAAAAAGTACCTCCATGAAGTCCTTACCAAGTATATCTAGGAATATGATTTCTATTGAATAGAATTTTTTTTTGAACTTTAGGTACGTGCCCGAAATCAAAATTGTCCCCAAATAGGGACAATTGGTCCTTTGAGGGTTAAACTATACTGGTTGATTATGTTTTACTCGGCGTAACTAATTTTTTCCCGTCATATTCAGAGACAAAGGAAGATGATGTTAGTTACCGTGTAGGTCTTCGATCATTTATGCTATTGAGAGCAACGTGACCACTCTCTTTGGGCGAGAAGTCATGATGATTTTTGTTCCCGCCGAGATGGGAGTTCAATATAGAATTCAAATTCCCGCACTATTTCTCAAAGACTAGGCTACTGTCATACATGGTTGTTCCGACGTCCGTCCGGTCGTCCGGTAGTGTTCGTTCGTCCGGTTGTCAATCCGATAGAAGCTGATGTCTGTTCGATAGAGAATATTTCAAAGTATTCCAATATATTCTAGAATATTCCTATAGATTTGGGGAATAGTTTCTAAAATGTTCTAGGCATCTGTCTGGTAAGGGTGTTGTCCGTCCTGTCCAATTGTTCGTCCGTCTGTTGTCTTTGGGCCCCTGTATGTCTATGTAGACAATCATGTTGTCATTTTGCGTTAGAAGTTCTTATGTGGTTGCATTCTGTAAGCGAGTTTTGAGCTGTGCATGTTGTTAGTATTCGATGTAGTGAGATTAAGCGCGGAAGTTGGTGACTGTAAAGTGTCCAAGCAAAGAATTTGGAGACTGAAGACCACAACCGTGGTAGTTGGTGAGCGTGGAGCACTAAAGCGTAGAGATTGCTCTTGTCATTTGTTGCTACTGTAGTTGGCTGTGGTTGATTTCTTTCGTCATTCTACACTACTATAGTTGGCCGCTTCATACTGTAGCATCCAACTTTGTTTGAAAGCAATAAGGCGTTACTTGCTTCGCGATGCAAGGTATGGTCATTTTTTTGCACTTGACCCTCATCATGCATTAAATTCATGGAGGTCTGTTCGATTGTCTCCATCACATCTTGTTCAATCTCTTCTTATTCAATCTTCTTGATCAATCTCGTGCGGGAGCAAACCGTATGACTCACGGATTCGTCCATAGACGTTTGTAACATGAACTTGGTTTGTTAGTGTAGATTCGTATTTGTATAGCCAAATGTCGTTTGATGTTCTATGAATTCTGAAATCGGGCACGCACCCGATCTAGCAATGAAGAGGAGTCACGCTTTGAATCTCCTGTGGAAAATCGAGCGCGCCTCCGATCTCTTGTAGGGGATCGGGTACGCTCTCGATCTTATGTGCAAGTTCGGGTGCGCCTGCGTTCACCTATGGGGGATTGGATGCGCTCTTGTTATCATGTGGGCAATCGAGTGTACTCCCGATCACCTTGGGAGAATGGGGTGCCTTCCTGATTTTCCAGTTGTGATTGAGTGCACTTGCAACCACAACTCTAGAATCGCATGCGCTTCCAATCTCCAAGTGTTGATATGGTGCGCTTCCATCTTCCGGTGATAATTGGGTACGCTCCCAATCTCCCAATGCTCATCAAATGCGCTCCCCATCTCCTAGTAGAGCACGGATGCGCTCCCAATCTTCCGTTGTTCACCGAATGTGCTCCTTGTCTCTCAACGTTGATGTAAACTCACATTTTCTTCACCTCTTACTCTTGTCATTGCACAGGGATAATCGAATCGTACAGAATTGTTTGTACAAAGAGATCGTGATCGATGACACTTCACCTATGCCCCCTCTTATTTTCACAAATCTTCTCTTAGGGCCGCGATCTAAATTCGTTCCGGGCAAGGCAGTCTCCCTTGTCTACCCCGGTCATCGTGTGGTTGGACAAGGCATTGTCATTGAGGCTGTTCCGACTAGTCATTGGCTTGGTGTCAACATTCATCTACATATAACCAATATGACGCTAATTAGTGTGTCTGAGATCAACGTGGAGGCCCGCCATCTTCTCATGCACTGCAACAGGACGGCATCACCGTCTTAGCTGATTCTGTTGGTAGGACAGTCCTTAGATGGCAAAGTGCTTAGTCCTTCTATCGGAGAATATTCTTGTTGATCTGCATAGTGATCATTTTTCTGAATCCCTCTTCTTTCTTCCTTTCTTACCTCAGATCGAGTGGGTGGGTAATGTGGAAAAGTGTTATAACACCGACAGTATTCTAGTAGGCACTGATAGGGTCAACTGCTCCCTAGGTACTCAACCATTTTAGAATATTTTCCTAGGAGAGGGAAACGTTAACGTTATCGTGTTGGACGTTTTCATTGGAGATCGTGGTGACATCATGTGTCATCAGAGTTGGCCAATTCCGGAGTGTAGATTCGACGCTTGGCGTGGTCTAAGCGAGACACTCGATTATTTCATTCGACTTCCGAAACCAACGGACCTAAATGCGCACTTGGGTGGTCGTCCCAAAGCACCGTATCGGTGTCGTGTAGAGAGCCTTTGCTTTAGGAAAACGCAGGATTCTTAAGAGCACCTAGTTTAGAGAGGGAAAAGGGAGAACATGGAACATATGATTTTGTATTCAAGTCCATATAAACTCATAAGTCCTCATCCAGCATATGAGAAAGGCCTCAAATCTTCAACTTGTCAAATAAAACTTGATATAAATATAATAAGATATATTGATGTAGATGTCTTCTAGAGCTTATCTCTCAAAAACTTAATTCAAAACATTTTAATCCTTAATCTAGATAAAGCCTTAATTAAAATTGGATTAAATTAACTAATGTTACTTAATAATAATTAATTAATAGTTAAGGTAATTAGAAAATGGAACAACGTACACTTGTCAATGTCAAAGGGCTTTTTTGAAGTCCCGTATTGAGGCTTATAAAAGAACTCCCTAGACAATTTTAATTAGCGATAGTAGAATAGTGTTCTGCATAGGATAAATGAGTGTTGCGACTTGTTTTTGTTCATGAAATTTGAAACAAAGCTAGAATTATAGGAATATGCTTTTCGTTTTATTACCAATTGTTGTGACGTTTGGCTAATTTGATCCCTCCTTGCAATGAAAAATAGCATTTAGGTCATTGTCTTTATGCTCTGCACCTGCAAATGTCTATTAAAATCAATATTTTGAAGAGCATATATCTCCAAAGTCATGGAAATCTTTCAATATATCAAATATGTTGTTCATTACAAAAGAACAGAAGTTGTTGTATTTTTTCTACTGTTGTGTGCATGCGAACTTCTATGAGGTCATTCCATTGATCGTGTAAGATATGATTTGTTATTGAAAGTTACAGTCATTCAGTTACCGCATTATTCAAAGTTTTTACACATATTATACTCAGCATCTTCTGATTCACTTTATACATCCTATGATCCCGTAGATTGTTTGTATCAATATTCTATAATTCTCCATTTTGCCATACATTGGTGTCCTTGTAGTGAATTTATTTGGAAAAATCCAAAACTTAAGATTCATACTCCAATCTTTGTACGAACGGCAAGTGGACCTGGATGTCCTCAAATTAATGCTCTACAACTTCGTTTTTTGATTGACCATCTATTTTGTTGTCCATCAATCAATGATGCTTAAAACTCTTGACAAATTCTAGCAAATCACAACACTTCATGCTATCCTCTTCTTATAATGGTGATACACTTCATTATAAATATACATCACACCATGGTATCTCATGGTGAGTAAACACAGTTAGAATTTTCTATTCTTCAAAGTTTTCAAAGCCTCCAAAGTCTTCAGATCACATCTAAGAACGGATATTTAACAAAATGTGGACAAAATGATCAATTATGGACCCAAAAAAAATGTAGACTTGGATTTTATTTCCTATATCATACATTAAAACGAGCAATTATGGGCTAAATGCTAAGGATATACATTGGAAATTGCGTTCCACCAAACATTGCGCCTCACAAAATTGTAAGTGTTGCATATCATTATGAAGTCTCTTTAAACTTTCTAGAATTCTTTGACACTGTTGGCGGTTGCTCCACAAAACCTAAAGATTCTCCAAAAACCTATAGATTCTTCGTAGACCCTAAATATTCTACAGACCCTATATATTCTCCTAAGACCCTAAAGATTTTCTATATGCCCTAAGGATTCTCGAAGACCTTGAAGATTCACTTAAATCCTTAGGATTCCTCTAGACCCTAAACATTGTCGTACACCGCATTTAACATAATTGAAGGTCGGCAGCCAACCGACAAAGAATGAAGAGGAATCAGAATCACCAAATTATTCTATTGAAGAAATCTCTTACAAAACATATTAAGCAATAATCCCCAATGGTCAAACATGAAAGAGAGTCAATAGTTCAGCAAAGCAAAGAACAGAAGATATAAGAAAAGGACTTTGTCGGCAATAATCGACAAAACTATATTTAATCCAAAACACCATAATACACCAAAGACTTGGGGTTTTTTAAATAAGGTGATTATTTCAATATTGAAGGAAAGATATGCAGCCATGAGAGGTGGTGGACGGGCAAGTGAAGATCATCGTCTTCTCTTCATTACCACATTCAAAAAACGTCGAAGTGGTCGGGGAGCAGCCGACAGCCAATGAAGACCAATTCTGAATGCCTTGCAATAAATCAAAACAATGACGTCGCAAGAGCTATAAAGAAGAAAAATATTCGGCAAAGCAAACCCGAACTGATAAGACAACAACTACTGTAGGAGACGTTGACCGGCAGCCGACGGACAGAAGAGGTTAATGGACAGTGTCATCTTTACAACTCAAAGAAACACCAATCGTCTCCAATAAAACGATTGCGGCACTCGTTGCATCTGCAGGGATGAGGTGAATTCCTAGAGGACCCTTCTTGTTGTGGGACGAGCTGTATCGATACGGATAGAAAACAATTGTGCAATCCACAATTTCAGGAAGGCAACTCTCCTTTTCTCATCTTGTGGTCCAGCATTTCCCAAAAATATACCTACCAAACATGTCTTTCAAGAGAATACAAGAGAATACATATGATTGCATACAGTGAACCCGATAACAAATTCAAGGAAGTAAATTTTATACAGAGAAGGCTGCCGATAGGCAGCTCGCTAAAGTAGCAGCGGTTGTCAGAATGATTTTATGAACAATTGCGCGACCACTATAGTAGAGGCCCGAGTGAGTTAGGGCAAATAGATGATATGCAAACTCAAAATGAAGAGGTTGTCGGTTGGCAGCCGACAAGAAAAACTTCAATGATTCAGATTGAAATCCCGTCAGATGAGTATTTTGTATAAAACATCCGTTGAGGAAGTCCGGCAAAGTGAGTTAGGGCAAACATGTGATCACATTGAACCCAATAACAAATTCAAAGAAGTGGGTTTCATATAGAGGAGGCTGCCGCTTGGGAGCTTGCTAAAAAATATAACTTCCAAAAATGTTCTTCAAGAGAATACAATGATATAAAAAATACTGCAAAAGAAAACACATGGACAAAAGAATCTTGACCTTACAAGACACACAGAATTTTACCAAGGACACCATCTAAATTGAAAGAAAAAAACGGGGCATGCATAACAAGAAGTACATCGAGGATGTGATTCGTATAGAGCTGTAGAGCCAAAATACTAAAAAAGTAAATTAAAAATTAAGTTTAAAAGGGTTGTAGATATATTGAGAATTAGATAATTAATGATTAAGTTTACACTAAGTAGTTAATTAATCAAAAAGTACCTATTCATATCCAAGAATTAGGAAATAATAGGAAAAGGGATTGAACTCGCACCCTATACCTTTTCATGAATAGATATGGATAGATGTAAGGATTTAGTGGAATTAATCTTAATGGTTAATCCTAGGGAAAACCTCTTGCCAAGAGGTGTGCCTCTTGGATGTAGAGTAGAATGAATAGCTTGAATTTTTAGCTTTCTTGGCCATTACTATAGCCATTCCTTGGAGAAAGATTGAAGTGAGCCCTAGATTTAGATGAAAGAGCTAGTTGATGACTCTTAATGTTGTAAGAGTATTTAATTATATATATATATATATATCTCTATATCTATAAAAGAATACAGGATGAGAAATCCGTCGATGGATGAACCCGTGGATGATAAATGAGCGCGCCGATGAGAAACCGCAGCTTGGATGAAAACGAGGAGCGAGGTTAGGGTTTCAGTTGGAGCGGGACGCGGTTGCGAGTAGCGGGAGCGTGGTCAGGGAGTTTGGAGATGTCTTTGGATGAATGGAATGTGGAGAAGTTACGAGCTGAGGTTTGCGAGTAGTGGGAGCTGAGGTCGGGGAGCTGAGGTTTAGGTCGGGGAGCTGAGCTGAGGTCGGGGAGCTGAGGTTTCCTGACGAGATTGTTTAGTGTTTGGTGTCCTTGCAGATGTTGCGCTGGTGAATTCATTAGAACTTCTATCATAAAACTATGGCTTCTGTGTAGTGTGACCTGTGCAAGCGCGGCGCATCGCTCGCTCTTGGCTCCTGAGCTCAGCTCTCCTCCGCCCTCCTCCATAGCTTGGATCCTCCGCCCTCCTCCGCGTATCCTCACATGCCCTCGCTTCTGAGGCGCACCTCCGAGCTTCAAGGGGATGGCGTCGGAGAACACGCAAAGACCAAATTGTTCTCCAAGGTTGTGGTCGGCGTCGCTGCTTGAACTTCACCCCCAAGCTCGACTTTGTCTTCTCCACCATCGTCCGGTGGGCGGCGCGATCCAGTACCTGGGCAGCAAGCGCCACCACGGCCACGACAGCAACGAACGATTTTTTTTCTCTTCCTCAATTTTTTGCGTCAATTTTATCAGTTCTGAGTTTCGGTGCCTGTTGCTCAGGTGCGGGGGATTGAAACAGTGACCACCTACGATCCTTCATCCGAGGAGTTCGTCATCAACACTCCGTGTGAATCTGCTCAGAAGTATTGGATTGGAGGCGCTGCACAAGTCTGTGATGAAGTTCCTTCAAAATTAGGGTTTGGAGCAAGTGCGTCAAATTATGGTCCTGATTCCGTTATCTCTCCATTGTAGCATGCTACCCAAACGATTGTGTTCTCGCAACTCTCAATCAACGGGAAGCTCGCAGGGACGGCGCTCACGGTGCGCAAGAAGATGCGTAGTGGAAAACATAGTGACTCTGATTAAACAATAATCCTCTATTTCTAAATGCGAGGTTGCGCCGTTGCGCTTTCCTTCTGCGACTTTGGTAGTATTTTTAGGCATGCATTTCATATGCAGTAAGTTCATTTTGCATGTTGGTTTTGAGTTTTTGAGTGTGAATGGGACTCACGTACAGATTAAAATAAGTGTTACAACTTTTCCCTCCCAGTGCAGTCTTGCAATTTCTTAATAGTTTACGAGTTCATCATGTGATTGCGTTGCAAGGTGTGGAGATATTTTCAGTTTGTCTTATTTTCTGAGTATTTGTCACTAAACTCATATTATCTGAGTAGTTGCCAATAAACTCTGAGTAGTTGAACAGTAAACTCATAAGTCGTATTTGAACATCATTCGAAGGTTCGAAACTGGAAATGACCTCCAAATGAAAAATGTCAGTTGAAGAATGTTCAATCCATACGTGTATGTCTTGCCAAATTTAAGTAAAAGTAAAATACATCTATCTCTATATCTATAAAAGAATACAGGATGAAGAACGCGTCAAATGGATAAACGCGTAGATGAAAAACGAGCGCGTCGATGAAAAAACGCAGCTTGAATGAAAACCTTCATGGCAAAAACCTTCATGGCAAAAGCATCCTTCCTTCATGGCAAAAACCTTCTCGCACTTCGACAATCCACCTCGTGTGCTCACCGTGTCTCCGCAATTCCTCTCTTGCACCGTCGCATCACCCGTCGTTACAGCGTCCAAACCCACTTCGCAAATCCGGTTTCGGTTTAGTATAGCCCGAGGTCTATAATTTTCACTCAGAAAGATTATAAAAAGTATATATATATATAGTTTACAACACTATCTATCTATCACATTTTCAACTACAATTATATTTTCAAAAAGGATGGGGTGGGGACGGGGACGAGGACGAGGGATGGGGGACGGGGGACAAGGGGAAGGACGGGGGGATGATGGATTGGAGGGAGAGGGCTAGGGGACGGGGAGGTGGGGACTCAACACAAAAAAATGTTGTGTCCGAAGGATACGGGTACCCACTAGTATATATATATAAATGTATATATATATATGTATATATATATGTATATATATATATGTATATATATATATGTATATATATATATGTATATATATATGTATATATATATAATTAAATCTACATACGTAAAGTCTCGTGTGTGACTTGAGTCATATGTATAATTGCAATAATATGAGATCTTCATTGAATAAATTTGAAATTTTGTTTTGTAAATGCAATTGTTTACATTAGATATTAATGGTGGATAAAATTCCTATGCATGAATGCAATACATATTTATTCTTCATAGAATAAATTAGGGAAACACCCTACTTATTAAGGTCGTGTGAGTGACCTTGTGTGTGTTGAAGCATTAATCATAAGTGTGACGCTTAATCGAGTTAATGCCAATTAAGTGACTTAATGCATAAGGAGTGTAGTAACACCATATTCATTATATTGGGAGATTGTGAGCCTCCCAATTTAATACGTATGATGCTCTTGAGCTCTAAAATGTACCCACTATGCACATTCAGGCGAGTTGAGCTGAATGTGCACTAGATCAAAATCATGGAAATCTCCCAATATAATGAATATGGTGTTTAGTGCATAAGTACTTAATAGGATCTTAAATGTGAATGAGCATAACTTGAGAATCTTAAGAATAAGAGTAGAGTTCTTATTCATGGTAATGAAATTAATGCAATAAACATCAAGAGTGGCATACCTTGATGCATGGCAAAGAGTGTCATATGCAAATATATAATTAGCATTAGGTCTAGCCTTAACGAAAGGGATTCTTTAAGGTAGACTAATTTGTAAGCATTTAAAGAATCTATCATAAGGGAGTGAGTAAGGTACAAATACTTAAGGAAGACTTAAGCATGAGCATAGAAACTTAAGAATCTTAAGTCCAAGATTGGATAACTCAAGTATATGAAGATTAAGAAATTAAGAACCAAGAGACTCTTAAGTTTAAGGGTTAGGACTTAAAGATGTGCATGGGCAAGAGCGTGGGACATCATTTGCATTAAGTAATATTCACTCCTTATTTTGGTAGTCTTAAGACAAAATCTTAGAAGAAGTTAATGTTGATTTGGTCTAATTTGTGCGTATCAAAGGGTTCAACATAAGTGTGTGAGACTTGTGAGTATTGATGCCGGCTTAAGGAATAAGAGACTTTAGAGAGTATAATCAGTAAAGTCCTTAAGCACTTTACAAATAGGCGCATGTATTCTCAATAAAACTTGAGACAAAGTGCGTATCTTAAAGGGTGAGTCCTAAGTAAGAGTGTGAGTACTTAAGAACCTTAAGTCTAGAGGCAGTGTCCTTAAGAATATGGAGTCAATTATAATGAATACTTAAGTACCACTCATATATCTTAAAGTCTAAGTGTTAAGCCTTAAGGAGGATAAGTATAAGTGTAGGATACCATTCGTCTCTAAGGGCTAAGCATGGATGAGTGAACTTAAGTGGGGACTGAAGAAGTGAATTCATTAGGACTTAAGTTAACATGTGTGTGATTTTTGAGACTAATCCTTGTCTTAAGTTTGTGATCATGTGGACCGAGCGGATAGAGGTGAGAAGTGGATCGAATTGCATGAGGTAAGACTTTGAATTATTTAAAGACTTAATTAAGGAACCACAACCATGAGAATTAATGGAATCTTCGATTAGCCTAGTGTGGCATATGTTTAGGAGTTAGTGGCACAAGCACAATCTTAAAAGGACTAATGTTCCTTCTTAAGACACGAGAGATCCTTTGGGATTATACTTTGTAGATAGACCCCTTAAGAGTGATGCTAATAGCCCTACTTTCCTTAAAAAATAGGTAGATTACCTTAATAACAAAACAAAAGGATAGCTTTAACTACACAATTAATCTCCAATTACTTAAAACTAAGCTTATGATCATCCCTGTCACGAATCCTATGAAGTGTGGGTATACTTGGGTCTTTTGTTGAAGTGGTAAAAAATCACTCTACAAGAGCTCGATATGATAGAAAGAAAACAGATTACATTTTGAGGAAGCCCATAGTTGGCAGTGGACTGGAAAATCGATCAGAGAAAAGCATCTGTAGGGTGATGACAAACTCAACTAAACTTAACATCTAGATGTTCTTCCGCCGTACCGGAGCGTGCATATTGAAGTCCACATCCGAACTGGTCTCGCATCCAATTTCAAACAGAGTATCGGAAAAGCCTGAAGATGTGTTGGTGTCCTCTTGTCTAGTAGCCCACGAGTCCACCTCGTTCGATCCATTCCCGCAGTGGTCTTCTTCATCAGACTACCCGATTTCAGCACTCACGTGGTGATTGCCATCGTTGACTGACTCCTCATCGTTGTCGGACTCCTTTTCGCCGACCTCAACTCAACCATCTCCGACGAGGTTGCAGCAATGCAGGGCGATAGCAACACAAAACTTCCGTCATCGTTCCAATTCTCATCATGACCCTCACTCGACGGAATGACGCTCATGTGAGAAGGTGTTCCCACTTACTTTCGGAACTTAATACCAAATCCGGAAGAAAATAAAGAAAAATTTAAAAAATTAGGTAGTTAGTCAGTCATAAGAGCATAAGTAGTTCATAGAACAGAATAATATTTTAATACCGTGCCCGAATCCTTAAAGGAGGTAGTTACAGCACTCTTTCCGGAAGTGGCGAAATCGGAGTACGGTGACGGCCGGATCCGGAAATGCCATTATGACGCGTAACGGTTTTCCGTACAAGGGCGTCAGATACAAAATGCGACTAGCAGCTTTGCGCGCCAATCTTTTAGGGTTTCCAGCAGTCTCATTCTCCTTCCGCTCAATGCGTTTTCTTAGGGTTTCGCATCCGGCCTTTGTGTAGGACGGTAGCGCAGAATTAGCGAAGCACGAGGGACTTGGTGAGGTTAGTGCGTGCAGGATTTTGGACACCATTGCGAGGTGCAAGTTCATGGAGAGGTGGGCACGGATGGCGGACAAGAAGGGCAAGGCTCCGGCTACCGAAGCCCTGCTAGTGCAGAAGGTGACTCCGGAGATTCCGAAGCCGGTCAAGACCTGCCGGGTTTTAGAGAGCTTCCTCGAGATTATGGGTTGTGAAGGCCTTTTAGCGACACCATGGGCCTTCCAGAGCAAAATGATGATGGCGGAGCTCCTAGGAGAGCCACCAAGCCAGTACGCACAGAAGGTCAGGGCGCATCCGGAGGTCTGGACCACAGCACTCTGGAGAGACACTTACGAGTTCTGGGCAGGGACAATCAAGGTGGCGGAGCGGACGACGCCATCCTGAAGGGCAAGTTCCGCGCGAAGGCAAATCCTAAGGACGGTTACGTCCTAAGCGACCTCACTGATCTGAATGCTAGATTAGTTATGGCATTCTTCAATCCCATTTTCCACCCCGAGAAGCCTAAACGGATAGTGGCCAAGTTAGCTACACTGATCCTAGGGTCGATGAGAGGGAAGTTGTCCATCATTGGGCAGCCATCATGGACGAGCAAATCGATAGGATGGTGAAAAACCTACCGAAAGCCCGGAAAACCCCATCTCTCCTTTCCACCTACCTGGCTCATATGTATGCAAAGCAGAAGATGTTAAGTCCGTATGAGCAGGCCGAGTACGATAGCCTACTCACCATCCAGTCATACGGAGGGATGGAAATAGATGAGGAGCCGGAAGAATCGACGGACTTTGAGACGGAGAAGTCATCATCCCCCCTCATACTTCGAAGACCGAACTGGAAGCGGAGTCGTTCGGTGCACAGGACTCCGGAAGCCTCCGGAGCATGCCGGCCTTTGTCATCAATTCCGGCTCAGAGCCCACCCGCAGCACCACCAACCGCACCGGAACCAGCCACAGAAGACGAACGATTCACGACCGGATCAGAGCTAAGACCTACATTTGTCCCTACCATCAGTGGCGACATACCGGTGGACGTTCACGAGCTCTGCAGACACATTGTCTGGCGCACCAGGATCCAGGAAGGACAGATCCGGGAGAGGCACGCCATGATCATGGTCGTCCTGGAGGCAGTAGGACTGGAGGACACCACTCACCTCATCGCACAGCTCAGACAGATGAAGGAGAAGCACAGTTCCGTCACAAGACTGGAGCAGGACAACGCCACTATAACCAAAATCAACACCCGGCTCTGGGGTCAGGTCCGACAGGCAGAAGCTGCACGAGAGGCAACACATCATGCAAGATTGTCATAAAGGACGGACATGGCCCAAATATTGCGGACGGGACGGACATTCGGACGGCTGGACCGGGTGGTCCCCAAGAAAAATCGGACATTGAGGGGAGGAGCAAAAATTACTATGGTGAATTTTTTTTCACAATGTACAAAAAGTTAAAGTGATACGATGACATGGACAAGCGATTGGTGACGTGGACGACTTGAAAGGCCACATCGGCATTTCAAATTTGGAGGGGGCGCGGACGTCTGGGGGGGTGCGGACGCCTCGGGGGGGCGCGGACGCCTCGGGGGGGGGGGGGGCGTGGACGCCTCGAGAGGGGTACTGCAATGGAAAACTTAGTTACCAAGGAAAAATGAAGAACATATTAAAAAAGTTGGATTTGCCGCAACGGCAAATGTATTGTGTTTGAGATACTCGTCATTCATGAGGTGTGCAACGTTGTGGATAAGTGAGAAGGAAAGAACATGTCATTCAACTTCAAACCAAAAACTCACACAAAAGAAAGGGCCAACGCAATTATCCTTCACCTCCTATTGCTATACTAACACTACATCTATGTCTACTCATCTTCATTTCCTCCCGTTGTGCCGCTTGGTCCCGCTTCGTCGCCCAATATGTGGCTGCCCCTCGCTCTCGTTCGCGTCCGCCAAAAAGGACCATCCACCTCACTGAGATTACGCAACATTTGCGAGTTTCTCAATTCTCCGAGACATTGCAGCGTTGATGGACTGTGCTCGTCCAAAAGAAAGTCCACGGCTTCACTTCTCCAAGTCTCTTTCCACTATGATAAATCCATTTGGACTGCTTCAAGGGCTGTCATGCTTGCATGCCCACGTTTGTCTGTAACCAACTCTCCCTTCCTGTATCACATGAAGCCTTTAGGATGCTTACCAAATTGGAATTTTTTCTTTCTCGAATCCCAATAGCCATCCATAGTTTGGTAGAAGAAATTCCGCTTCCCTTCGTCACCTGGAGCAGTTCCAATGATCTTATGGCACACCCTCACAATCTCAGTGTGGTCGTGCTTCCACCCGAACGACATACTGATGTCGTTCTTGAACACTGAATGAGTCTGGGCACGCCAACTCCAAATTAAATCTTCGCCCCATTGAGGGCGGTAACCTTCACCAGGGGTGTTAATTGGATCTCTCTCATGGCTTGGTGGCATGTACGTTGTGAGTCCAAATACATCGTAAAGGCGTGCGTGAAATGGAGCACGACAACTTGGGCAAAATCTTCTAACCAAAAATATGCTAATTAAGCACATTGGATGGAACATGTGTTTACATGATCCAAGGGCTCATCCACCCTCGGGGCCAAATGGATTATAACACATTACGCATTTGGTGCCATCGAACATCCATGGTGCGGGTTGCGGCCACAGTTGTCTGCTGGTAATTCCTTCTTTCAATTGGAGATCATGGCTGGATCTAGCATTCTGGTGATCAAAGTCCACCTTTGCCCAATCAATGAGTGACGGCTCTGCAACGGTCATTGGCAAATCAGATGGAAACATTTCATCGGAACTACTCCACGACGTGAGGCCAAAATCCCCTCGCGTGTTGTGTTCCAAGTATTCATTGTCAATCCTCTTGAACTCATTCGCTATCTGACGACCGCGATCGGCACTAAGAATGGTTGCCACCTTCCACTAATAGTACGATTCTGACATCTTTGAAAGACGAAGGCGCAATTCATCATTTGCCTTCCTCAATTCATTCACTTCATCCGTTTGAATGTTTGTTGGAAATGACAATGAGTCTTCGCTAAGTGCACCGTCAATGTCCACATACGGTTGCACCAATGGGCCCAATGGAGGAAGAGTGATGGGAGGACGTTGTCGTTTGGCCGGTGTATGAATTTCTTGTAACACACCAGCCGTTACAATATCAACCACGTTGTTGAGGAAATTCTCATCCACCTTCGGCGGATCGTGAATCGCAACTATTTCACGTACTTCGACATGTTCCATTGGTTGCCGTTTGTTGCAATTGATTCTGCAACCTTGAAATCTTAATTTCCTTTGTCGTCACTTCCAACTTGAGACTTTGGATGGTGGCTTGCAATTGTGCGATGAAATCATCCTTCTCCAAAAGTACTCCTCGCATCTTGGACATCTCATCCGTTTCGTCGCGTTGTCTAGCAACTGGCACACCAATCACCTCCACGGATACTACGGGGTCTCCAATGACCTCCGTGGGCACCGGAACCCATTCACTGTTCTCCGCGGGGTCCATGTTTTCAACAACGGGTGTTGATGCAACGTTCGGCGCTCCACAACGTACAGTAGGTCGACGTTTTGTTGGTGGAAAGCGAGTCCCGTCTGAATATGAATCTGAATCTGATTCTTCTGTCTCGTGCACCTTCTCAACTTCGCTTCAACCGGCCTTAATTATTCTTCCCAAGCCACCATCCAGAAATTTCTTCTCCCTTGGAATTTGCGGCTCTGTTGGCACCGTAATGCGTGGTGTAGACTTTATGGTGGTCCAATCCACCACTTTGTGAAGAATTACCTCTGCGTACACCATTCTGCAAATGAAGAGAGGTGCTTCATTGCGCTTCAAGATCAGAAGGTTGTATAAATGTTGAAAAACTCCTATACAACGTTGAACAAAATCTTGATTCCGACAATAAGTCAAATTTGCCTTCTCTGAATGGCGATGGAAATGGTGGCGCTCAAGCGGAAATAGTTTGGTGATATGGCACCACTCAATATATTCTTCACATGTGGAATATTTCCATGGATGAGGCACGTTCCACCAACCTTTGAACGCCAATTTATTGGGGTTCTTCAAAACATGCTCCCGCTTCTTCTGTATGGCCCCCGCCCGCTTCCGAGTTCGATCTCTCTCTCTCTTCCGGGCCGCCCCCGTTTCTAGCACTGCATTTCCTTCCATTGAGCCCGGTTGACAAACTCAAGTGTGTTAAAAAACACACTAACAACAAATTTTGTTCGCCGCAGAAAATAAATTCACCCAAGTACTCAGCAATAAGCCACCGTGAGGTAGTTTAAGGCCCGAATTCCCAGTTGAGATGAGTGTTCCACCAATGTAGGACAGGTGTCGTCGTATAACAAGTCTGTAGCTCACCCAAGTAGTCAGCAAAAAGCCGCCGCGAGGCAGTTTTAGGCCCGAATTCCTGGATGAGGAATGAAAAAGTGAGGACAATGGGCGCGCACTCCTCCTTTTATACCCCTGGGGGCGTAAATGGCTCAGGGCACGGACGTGTCGAGGAAGCGCCGACGACTCGCGGGGGGGCGCGGATGCCTCCACGGGGGGCGCGGACGCCTGGGGGGTGCAGACGTCTAGGGGGGCGCGGACTTCTCGGGGGCGCAGACTTCTCGGGGGGCGCGGACTTCTCGGGGGGCGCAGACGTCTCGGGGGATGGGGGGGCACGCCTAAAATAATTTTCGATACAATCCTCACACCATACTCAAGTGAAGTTTCTGAGTTTATATAGTGAACTTGCGACTTTCACTTTTACTTTTTGAAACTTAAGACTTCCACCTTTACTTTTTAAAACGTCTTATGTGTTAAGAGTTACTAACACAATTGCAACTTTTGAAGTTAAAACTCGAATGTATAAATCTAAAATGCAACTCAACCCAATGATATATTTGACATGCCACATTTGTTTTTTTTTCTTTGAGTGTAGTGGAATGTATAAATCTAAATTGCAACTCAAGCCAATGATATATTTGACATGCGACATCCGTTTATTTTTTTCTTTAAGTGTAGTGGAATATATATAGCTAAAATGCAACTCAACCCAATGATATATTTGACATGCGACATCCGTTTATTTTTTTCTTTAAGTGTAGTGGAATGTATATAGCTAAAATGCAACTCAACCCAATGATATATTTGACATGCGACATCCGTTTATTTTTTTCTTTAAGTGTAGTGGAATGTATATATCTAAAATCCAACTCAACCCAATGATTTATTTTACATACGTAGTGGAATGTATTAAATTCTACTGTTGGAATAGAAAGTTTACTTTTGGAATTAAAAGTTTACTATTGGAATAGAGAGTCTACTATTGGATTACAAAGTCTACTTTTGGAATAGAAAGTAAAAGAGACTAGAGATAAACTACAAGTTTCTATGATGAAGGAACTTAGTATATAAGTCTCGGAGGTGAGAAGGAAAGGCCCTCTTGCTTGACAATGTGTGGAAATTTTTTATTGGGGAGGAAACTTATATTTACACTAAGGACTTTTTTACAGTAAAGACTACTCTAAATATCACTTTTACTGTACCCACACTACACGATTTTGAAGCGCTATAGCTTTTTACTTTTGATGAATTTACTTACTCAAAGCACAACTATTTATACTATTGAAAGAGGCGGATCTTTGTGGATACAGATGGTAAAAAAGATTCACTAAGAGTGAATACTTATAGCAATTACAAGTCAAATAGTGTATACTACAGATATTTAGTGTAGTGGTTTAGACTTTAAATGTTGAACGGGGCCGAAAGGCGAGCGAACGGGTGGGGGGGGGGCGCGGACAGGTCCAGGGGGCGCGGACGGGTTGGGGGGGGGCGCGGACGAGTATATAAAGCTCAAAGAGTTCGGGCCAACTTCATTCCATTCCATAGTGGCTCCTTGTCCTGACGTGTGAATGCGCGTCTTGCTTGGAACTACAGTGGAATGTTCAGATTTGGAAGGGGAGATTTTTAATTTTTTTTTTGTGCAGGAACTATTTCAGGATGTCTTCAAAGCAAGGATCTGGCAAAAGGCCCATGTATGAAGATTTGGATGCTCCGGAGGCGATGGACCCCATGAGCCGGGTACGATCGGAATTGGGAACTGGTTCAACTCCCTCTTCGAGCTCCGGGGGGAAGAAGAATAAGAAGAATATTTCCGCCAACGAGAAGGACGAAGGATATCCACCAAAGGAATACACATAGTTCATTAGAGAGGTGACCATCACTTACTATCGTATTCGTACACGAGATATGTTGAAGATATTATTTTTGGATTATGGACATGCGGGGGTTTTAAAGCTATAGGCTGATTTGGAACGTGAATTTTGGAGCAAACTCGTTCAATCTGAGCAGTTTATGGATTACATGAACAAGTATTTCCATGCTCCAAAATGGATGGCACAACAAGTCATCACAGCTACAACAAACATCACGCATGTGTTTGAATGCGTGGTAAAAATAGCGAGGGGAGAAGCGAGGAGCAATGAAGACGCTCAGTTTCTTGAGAAACTAAAGTGGGTTCAAAAGGAATGTGGAAAACATTCAAGAGGCAATAAAAAGGGCATGCCTTGGAATGAACAAGCGCTGAAGGCGGCGATGGAACAACACATGCACTCGGGAGTAGTGTGGATTCCAGAGAAGGCAAAGATTGTGCCATTGTCTGGGTTTGATTCTCAAGGAGGATACGGCAAAGTGCGGAAAGTACGGATTGCAGATATGCCAGATATTCCAATCCACATTGAATTTACGGGCAAACTTTCAATGGCTAAACTGAACGTGAGAAGCGTGAGCAACGTTCAATTGAGGCTCTAGTTTGCCCCGTTCAGCATCCAGGTGTGATTAAATTTTGGGCTATTAATTCAAATAGCATGGAAGCATATACATTGTGGTGGAACGGTGATAGCATTCGCAACTTACGAAAATTCAATAGCTTGGCGTCTGAGGCAATGAGCAACAAGGAAGTAATGAAAATAAAACATCTCACCATCGAGCAGAGCCAAAAAATTGTTGCCTTTCGAAAGAACAGAGTAATGTTGGCTTGGGCTCTCATATATGTAATGGACCTAGTCCATAAGGCAAAAATCATCCACAATGATATAACATCGTCAAATGTTCTACTCCACTTTCCACCGGAGGATGTGGAGAAAGTATATATTGGAGTGTGTGATTGGGGGATGGCAAGCCGAATTGTAGAAAACAAGGCCTCGTATTTTGGTTTCCAAGATGAAGATCGATGTCGGGAAATGAAGGAACGGAAGCTGTGATATGTCGCCCTCGAGTTGTTTTTTTGTGTTTGGGGGACCAAACGACGAGGAGCGCAATTTGGAACGCATGAAGAGGTTGCATCCATATACAATGGAATCGGATGCATATGCGGTCGGTTTTTTGGCAAAAATGATATGGCAAGGCGAGGAGTGTCCAGACCTCTTGAAGAATACCATGGATGCCATAGCATTCACAACAAAGTTGGATGCTTTGGTTCACAAAGACTCCACAAAGAGGCCATCACTTGCTCAAGTTGTAGCATATTTCCTAGGTTCCCCCTACAGCTTCATAGTCCCCGACAATTGTTTTAGATGTACATTGTAGTGGCGAAGTTATAGAGCAATTTTTGAACATTTTGATTGCCTACGTGGCTATTGTTTGTAAATTTGCATGATAGAAATAAATCTTAATGTTGTTAACTATGTGTTATAGTTGTGATGAAAAGGTTGTATGTCTAGATTTAGTTTGGGAGGAATAAAGGGAGGGGAAGGAAGCCGACAATCTACACATTTGCGCCCATTACTCTCCCCTAGACGTCCGGGCCCTTGTGAAGACGTCCGCGCCCCCCCAGACGTCCGCGGCCCCCCTGAGACGTCTCCGGCCCCCCCCGAGACGTCCGCGCCCGTCCTCTGGAGACGTCCGTGCCCCTTCCCCGGAGATGTCCGCGCCCCCCCTCGGAGACGTCCGCGCCCCCTTGTCTAGTATATATATCACCGAAGATGGGCAATCATCATTATTTCAAGCGTTAGCCTCTTGTCCTGGAACTCCATGTGGGCTCCTTGCTTGAGACTAAGTGGATCACATTGGCCTTTGGTTGATGTCCACACATACCATCAATTGTTTTGCATGTGACATACTAACGCTTGCAGATTAAGGATTTACATTAAGCTTCTACTCTGGTATAAACATCGCGGGTCCACTCCGCCAACCGACGAAAGAATGGGCCCCGTGGTGGACATTCATAGACAAAGACCATGTAAAATGTGTGTGGTGCAACGAGACCTTCCGTTACAAACGACAGAGGGCTTTTAAGCACTACGGATACGGTGTAGGTTCAGATAAGTGTCATTGTCCGAAGGCCCCGGGAACGGTATTTAGGCACTTTGCTAATTGCGGTGGTGTAATACCCAAAAGAATGATGCATGCGGAAATCTATGGTTCAAATGGTATGTCATCTGCTGCCACTGTCGCACCGTGTTCTAGTTAGTCTATGCACGGTGGAGAATTTGTAGAAGTGCCGGACTCTACAAATGACGAAAGAACATCCCAGATCGAACGATCTCAATCAACGCCGGTCCCCAGTAGAGTTGATTCTTGTACCCCAAGAACTATGCGGCAACAAAGCATGACGGAGGCTTGTCGAATTGCAAAGCGCAATGAATTGGATGAAAAATGGGCAACATTCTTCTACGAAGCAAATGTGCCATTCAATGTGATAAGACATCCAACCTTTGTCGACTTTAGTGGAAGCAACCTCGAAAGCGGCTTTTGACTATCATCCACCAAGCTATAATGTAGTGCGCACAAGGCACATTGAGCCAAAGAGGAACAATGTGAAGTTGCAAATAGAAGAGTAAACGAAGCATTGTATAAGCCTATATGGAGCAACTATTTGCAGAGATGGATGGGACAATGTTGTTCATCGTCCATTGATGAATGTCATGCTTGTGTGTCATGTTGGAGATATATTCTTTGGTTCCATTGATACAACGGGGAACAAAAAAGACAAAGGATATACAGCTGGGAAGTTGAAGGAGTACATTGTAGCTGTGGGACCGCAAAACGTGGTGCAAATTTGCTCAGACAATGCCAGTGCAATGTTGGGAGCTACGGACATGGTGGTAGACGATTTTCCACACATTCATAAGCAAGGTTGTGTAGCTTACATCATTGATCTCCTCTTGGAAGATTGGGGCAAGGAAGAAATCTTCAAGGACTTGATTAATTTGGGCAAACGCATATGCGTTTACATAAGGACTCGTCATGTGACGATGGCTTTGTTTCGCCAGTTCAGCCCAAAATTGTCTCTACTCTTGCCAGCACAGACAAGATTTGCCTGCCATTTTTTGATGATTAGTCGATTGATGAGGGTGAAAGCAGCACTACTCCAAGTGGTAGTCCGTGAGAAATGGGTGGAATACATGAGTACTTTATTCAATCGCCAAAACGGACATCGTGCTTACGCACT